>JAQIXT010002430.1:0-10902 GCA_034700445.1 Stenotaenia linearis | reverse complement strand
TATAAAACTAACTTATAATTAACATGGAATTTATAAGTTATAAGTCATAAGTTTTGTTCTCCGCAAACTCTCTATTAAACCACGAAAGTTAATTCAACATTATTTACACAATACAAAAAAAATGTTGAAACAACATTAAATGTCATTTTAAAAAAAATTTTCTCAACATTTAACGTTAAATTAACATTTATGCCATATTGATTTAATGTTATAAAAAAATATTAAATAAATATTCTGTCATTTAAACAGTAAAACAACATAGAATTGAATGTTATGAACTAACAGTCGATTCAACGTTCACTCAACATTGAATAAACATTAAATGTTGAAATATTTTATTAACTGACATTTTAACATTGAATCCACATATCTATGTTGAAAAATTAACATTTGATCAACATTGAAATAACAATAGCTGGTCTACCGGGAATGCGTTAGCTACAATTGAGAGTGCAACGTGAAGTTTTAATTTAGCGTTAGATAAATTGTAACCAACACAATGTAATACGATCAACATTAAAGGTACAACATTTACAACCTTCAAATCACTCATTTCTTAATGCAAAATTTACGCAAATCCCAACCGCCCCCAAAATCCCAACCCTATAAAAATTCGAAAAAAATTAAAAACTAAAAAAACAAACATATTGCCTAAATCCTTATCTCATGTAAACAACAAGATAAACGAGCAGAAAGAAGGGTTCAATAAACACACTTGTTGTCGGGGCCCCCACGGCCATCATCGTCAGCCGGCGTCTGGCAGGACGCCACCAAATATATCAGCGGGGCGCTCGGCAGGGAAGCTTACTTTCCACCGATTCCTCCTTCAGATTCCCCGCACACGCCGCCTCATTCATCAGCCGTAGGAGGCTGCGCATTCCGTCGTGGCATTCGATTACAGACTCGCAGCCACCAACGAGGGATGATTGGCTGCGCAAATGCGAAACGCCGGTTGAAAAAATGTTATGTGGATCAATTTTTTTTTCTTATTGACTCATCATGTCGTTGAAATCTCGTGTTTTCTTTCGGACGGGATATCAATCATGTAATCGCGTGCAGTTTGGGTGATAAATAATTGGGGTATGTAATTAATGGTGCTCCGAGGATGAAAGTTTGTATGGGGAATTGCGCTTTTGGGAGACACAATTTTCGGGTTTGGTAATGGGTTTTGTTGTTTAGAAGGAGTTGGTTTGGTTAAAGGTGACGTGTGATGAGGTGGGAAGGTGTTTTGGGTTTTGTGACAGTAATGACGTTGTGTGTAGAGATATAAGCTGGGAGAGGTGGGTGGGTTGTTTAAGGTCGCCCGTGGCTGCAAAGAGTGTAAGGAAGTGTCGCGAGACGTTATAGTTAAGTCTAAAATGTAACGCAAATTTAATTATTTTTGTGAATTTAATGAGTCCACACAGCACAATATTTTGATGATGAGTGAGTAAAGAATAGATGTTTGTTAATTATTATTATTATAGCCTGTTTTAAAGATTAAATCTGAAAGTTTTGTTGGAGTACTCACGTTTCTTGAGTCGTCTCGCATCTCGGTCCAATGAGCCAGAAAACGTTTGGTAGTTTGTTATCTTAAGCTTGAACTTAACATATATTATCATAACTTACAAGTTTTTGGAGAACAATACCAGTAGTGATAGCGAAAGAATAGCGACAACATTCTATTGTAGTGGTAGTGTGAAGCGCAATACTTTTTATAGATTACAAGTGAAGGTGATAGTGCATGTTGTGTTTTGGGGTAGTCTATTGCTAATTTATCAACAATGCAAAGTGTATGAACAACCTAGTTTTAGGAAAGCAAAGTGCAAGAATCTGCAGGGAGTGTGTGGATTTATTGGATCAGTAGCAGGAGAACTGCAGGGTGGAGACAATTTTGTAACAAAATTGCAGGAAAGCTGCTTGTTTTACAGAAAAGCTACTTGTTTTAACAGGAAAGCTACTTGTTATTGCAGGAAATTTGCCTGTTTAGAAGGAAAGTAGTAAGTTTATGCAGGAAAATTGCTTCTTCCTGGAGGAAAGTAGCTTGTTTATGCAGTAAATCTACTTATTTATGCAGGATAGTCGATTGTTGCATGCAGGAAATTAGCTTGTTTATATAGGAAATCTGATTATTTGTGCAGGAAAGCTGCTTATTTATTGCTGACTAAGCTGCTTATTTTCCTGAAAATCAGTCTAGTTATCCAATAAGTTGCTTACCTTTCAAAAAACTGCTTCATTTGCAAAAAATGTCTTTGCTTTTGCAAGATACTGCTTATTTCTACAACACACTCCTAACCTATTTCTCTAGAAATATACTTCTAATAATCTTTGCTTAAAACCTGCTTACTTTACAAAACTACAAAACTACATCTGCAGAAATTACCAACCTTTAAACATTCTGCAGACTTGACATTATATCAAACTAAAGAAACCCTTGCAGCAAGTCAAAATGCCCACTTGGCCATAAAACCGGTAACACAACCAATATAAAACTTGAGATTTCTTCAACTCCAATGCAATAAAGACCTTCCATACTAACACACTTTATTACAAAACAAAAACTACACCAAAACCTATTGATTCAAATCACTCATTTCTTCAATATAACATTTAACCGTAAACTCCGGTCGACTTAACGCCAGGAATTTCCAGCTCTTTAAGATAAAGGTACACAACACTATGAAGTTTCTTAATCCTTGTGTTTACAGTTTTTCCACCGAGACTGTTTTATGAACACGATATTAAATGGGCTGAATAAGACAGAGGGAGGTGTGATGGATGATTCCCACGACTCCCAATATTGGCGCGTGCGTTCTACACTCGAACCACTTGCACCGCCACCCCTTCCATAAAAGGATCTCTTTGTCGCTTGGTCGAATCAATAAGCAGTACGGCGGTTCTTTCCTCCCGAAATAAAACCAACGAATGGATTCACACTATCAAGTACCCAGCATGAAAAACCTTTCACCTTATATTGCCCGCTCGGGTGTATTTCATTGAGTTTTGCCGTTCGCGAAATGGAAATCGATAGAAAAAATATCCCATCATTCAGTGTTTTACTAAATACAAATTTGTACTCACTTATCTTAATCAACACTTTGACTGCTGACACGACTCCAGCATTAGGTCAGTATATATCAAGCGTACTGCTGACTTTATAAGAGCTAAATTAAATTGAAATAAAGTTGAAATACTTTTCTTTGCAGGAATGTGGACAACAAGCTCTCGACAATGGAAGTCGTCGGCGTCTCTGAAAAATCGCTTAACCTCTCCAAATCATCTACGTCCATATTGCTTTTGTTAAAAGACAGTGTTTTGGACAAAGTCGTATTTAAAGAAATTTAGACGTTAACCCTCCATATCATCTACGTCCATGTTGTGAAGGGCAGAAAATGTTGGATAATGTCTCTGGGAAAGTCACATTTATCATAACAACATTATAACGTAACGAGTTGTAAATGGAAGTGTGATGTAGCCAACTGGAGGTCAGTGATGCATTGTAATGCAGCATTTTCGACTAGTGGCAGGTCACAGCCATCACCGCAGTCATTAGTTGGATGATGGAGAAAGCAATCTAGCGATGTCTAACCAAGTTGGCGCCACGCGGAAGAAGAAGGAAAAAAATCCAACACCACTATCGATCATGTGAGCATGCTGGTAGTGAAGACGCAACACAGCCTCACTTTATTGGGCTCCAAACACTTTAACGATAAGGTGCAATTTAATCCACCCACTTGATGAGAGAATTAACAGCCATAAATATTTGAATAGACTCCAATTATCGATGTTTGTAATAAAATTAAACTGTCGGTTTCTGTTTGTTTCCTTTATTCTCAGGGAATCTGCGGAAGAAATTCTGGATAATTTCAAGCATTTGCCAAGAATGCTAAATGAATTCAAACTTTTACGCTACCATTGATGTATACAAGCCAATTTAAAAATGATTGAGCCAGTGGGAAGTTTGGAACAACTTGGAACTTAAACATGAAGATCAGAAATAAAGGTGATGTATAATGTGCGCAGAAAATTGAATCGCGTAAAAACTTCAGAGAGAATTCAGTTGTTGAATATTGCAATTGGTTGTTCAAAATGGTTTTCACGAATTTGCTCCACTTTATTCCGTGGTTTACTTTTGACTACGAACCATAGTTTCTGGCAACCGTGATTTACCTGACGGTGGTCGGAAGATGATATCGATTGTCCAGTGCTCAGAAGTGCGATCCATTATTGAGACACACTTCGTCCATTATTCATTAATCTCATCAAGTGGCCACGCAACCAACCAGCACAAGCCGAGTGGGAATTGACCATAGTAGTTTGTCTTCACCAACAAGATTACACCTGAGACAAATGATACTGCACACACTTGTTTACTACCACAATGTACGGTCCAACATTTCCATAGTCTCATAAACTCCCAATTTAAAACTGAATGAAAAAGGTTAATAGAAGCAAACTGACGACAAAGGAAGATTATTAATCATCGCTGATCGTAGCAGAGGGGACGTGCGATCGGAACGTGTTTTCAGACGGATAATTGAAGCTTCGGTGATTGAGTGTAATCGGTCGACCAATCATGAATGTATAAATGAGTCATCACTGATTTAACAAATTGAATTTTAATTATAATTTGGATCGCACGCCTGAATTAACACTCTTTATCGACTAGTTATGCCTGAAACCCCCTCCCTTTCAACTCGTACCATGGGAAAACAACCCTCTTATTATCCCCACTTCATCCATTTAACTTTTTGTGCTTTAGAAGACTTTGCCCTGCAAAAAATTGCTTGTAGGTTTGGAAAACAAGTGATTTCTGATGAGCATTTCTTTGCAGCACAAATTGAAAGTGATGTAAGTAAAAAGTAGAAAATTGTTTAACAGATAAATAACAAAGTAGTGACTGAAATTATAATTCTTTATTTTTACAGTGCTTCTGAAGATTGAAAAGAACCAGAACAGTCAAGAAAGTAGAAAGAGTTGCGTCAAAACATCAGAGAGAAATTAGTTGTTGAATATTGCAATCGATTATCTGAGTTTGGAGAACGTTGTGTTAAATTAGTGTAAAATATTTTTAAAGATTAAAGTTATTGGTTTTAAAAATTGATGTTTTATAAACGATGAAGGAGAATAATGGAATGGGGATGGGTACGAGGAGAGGGTTAGGTTAGGGTTGACTGATATGAATGGGAAGAGGGAGACTGGAGAGAATGCCAGTAAAAAATTGGGCCGATGTTTCAAGATATTTTATCATCGCAAACCGCACTTTGTGGTTGTGTTTATACTCAATAAATAAAATAGTTTTAATAAATAGAAATGTAATAGTGTGTTTAATTAATCGGGTTGCATGCGTAATTAATCAATGCAAATTTAAGTGATGCAATCAGCAAGTTTAATCACGGAAATAAATGGTGACAGTTAAATTCCTTTCTAGCTCGTTTCCAATTTCAGCTGAAGTTCTGTCTAAATCGTTACAGTGATTTAATAGAGGTGACAGATTTCGGTGTGAGTCATGTTCAATCACCCCTAGAAAGACCCTAAAAGGCATCAATGTTGAAGGGGTGTCTATTGTTTGTAGATCTGGCTCTTGGGTTGCTCAAATGAGGGGAGGAGATTTTACACGCTTAGCTAGATCTTGTGTGGTTTTTTAGGATAATGATTATTCTAGGTTGGGGATTGGGTAAACAAATGTCGGAAAGTTGGTTTGGAAATTTATGGAAGGGATAGGGCTTGGTGATGAGTAAATTTTGTGGAAACGAGTGGAAATTTCCACTCGTTCAAGCAAACTTAAGTTTGCTTGAATTAATGAAAATTTTAACTTTAAATCTTAAACAAATGAAAATTTGCTTAAATAAATATAAATTTACTTAAATAAATGTAAATTCTATATAAATATAAATTTACTTAAATAAATGTAAATTCTATATAAATAAATGTAAATTTTATGTAAATAAATGTAAATTTTATGTAAATAAATGTAAATTCTATGTAAATGAATGTGAATTCTATGTAAATGAATGTAAATTCTACGTAAATAAATGTAATTTTTATTCAAATCAATGCAAAGTTTAATGAAAATTAGTAAAGTAATACAAATGTGTACTGCAATTTACATAAATTTATCACAAAAAATATAAATTATCAAATCTTTAATTACAAAAATAATTGAAACCATGTTGAAACTTTAAATCAATTTTAAAATAATAATCAAAACACTTAAATTATAAAAATTTCATTCAAAAATTCCCCAACCCTAATCTTTATCCTAAAAACTCCCTCACCACAACCCCTAAATCTCCCAAACCTCCCAAAACCCCAAACACACACCAAACAACTTACACCCAACTTCCTTACAAAACCCCTCCACTAATCAATCCCAATCTAAATCACCCACACCCTTACCCACTCAACCTAATATTTAATAACTCCGTGTAAAGTAATTAGCACTGATATAGATTGAGTAGCCAGTTGATATTTTGAGACCGGCGAATGTCATTACCGCTTCTCATTAAACCCAAGTGTGGTAACGTGGAGGGTGAAGATGTTTAATTTCACAAATGGCACCAAAGCCACCTCGGGGTTTGCGTGCTTGCCGTACACAATCAATTCAGCCTTTACTTATGTCTCTCTTGAGCCAACTGAATTGATAAAACATAAACACGAAAACTGTTTCCTAGCTACAAAAAGCATCTCAAAAGCTTGGGTAAGAGAACACAGCCAACTTGTTTATTATTTATACCCACTGCATAAGCAAATAAAGTTTGAAAAAAAGCAACAAAATGTTTGCAATAAGTTTACTCGAGATTTCATTAAAAAATCAATTTGTTTTAAATTTCCGGTTTGCTCAAAAACCTCGTCGAGTTGCATTAAAATAAATATACTGCTTGTGACTTTATCATCCCAATGGGAGGTTGTGCAGAGGATCAATAAGAGTGAAGAAGAGATTCAAATGAAGCAATTGGAATAAAGAGGCTGAAAATGATTTTATTTTCAATTTTTTTTGTTTGCAGTTTCGTTTTGGGGAAATGAGAGTGTGGAGATGAATGTTGATGAGGGTGTGGGTGTGCTAAAGGGTGTCTGGATGCTTGAATTGATCAGTCAATAAGATTGGAGTTTCTTTTCAATTTTGAGTTGAATATTTAATGGGTTGAGTGATCGGGGATATTGATTGGTGTGGGGGGATTAGTGGCGCCATCTGTTGGGAAGTGGGGGAAGTGGAAGGGAGGAAGCGGTAAGTCAAGAATTGGGTGAAAAATATTTAGTTTTGTTGTGTAAATTTATTTAACTAGATATCTGGGTTAGAATTCACAAAAACAAGTTTACGTTTTTGTTTACAATAAAAGTTAAGAATCTTGTAAGCAAAACTTCAGTTGTCTTCATAAAAAATGTGTGTAAGTAAAATTTTGTTTAGTGAAATATATTTATGTGAATTTAGCTTTCGAATTTCATGAATTTTGCTTACCGTTACATATTTTTCCACTCCACAAAGTGACAGTCAGTTGTGTTTGTGAATTCCACCCCTGCAGTTTAGTGTTAATAATTTATAAGTTCGAGATAAACTATTATTCTCCTTTGAAAACATTGGAGTAATGTCAATATTTAAGAAATTTACAGTAAATTTGTTTGTTTGTGTAGAGTAAACTGGTTCCTTTTGCAGAAAATGTATTAATTAGAGTCAATATTTGAGAAAATGTACTTATCTGAGCAGAAATTTGCATATTTCTGTAATAAATATTACAAATAATACAAATTTTCTACAAAACAGCACCATTCTCGAAAAAAATCTTCATTTTTTTGGGCATAAAACTGTATTGTAGAGAAAAATTGTGAAAAAGCCACAAACAGTACCAAAGATAATGAAAAAAGTGTCTCTCAATATAAAAACTGCACTTTTGTGCAGAAAAATACTTCATTCTATACAAAACTCCTTCACTTTTCAATAAAATCTTCATATTTTCTGCAATAAAATAAAAAACCTTATAATTTTTCACTTACATTTCTCCTGACTTTCTTACTTCATACTACTCTACTTCCCCCTTTACCACCAAAACCCCAACTTCAAACTCAACCTAAAACTAAAATCCTCAACGAACTCCAACCAGATGCAACACAAGACATCCACAAGCAGAAAATAACCTAATTAGCAAAGCTATTTCAATTACCATTAATTAAACAACAAACCACAAAAGAATTCAATTTTAGAACAGAAATTTGATCTTATCCATTGATTTTACCAAAACACATCACCAAAACAACAAAATTAATCACAAAACTCAATTCACAAACAAAAACAATTACCGCAATTTATTTACTTATTAACAACACATAATTATCATACAATTACATCCATTTCACCCATAAATATTCATCTAATTGTCAATTTAGCACAACTTACTCATAATGAGGATATTGCAATCACATTAACATGACAAACAAACAGGAAAATCAAATTTTTTTCCATTTTTTTCCATTTTTTTTCATTTCCAATGCTAAATCCAATTTATTTCCTATGCACACAAAGAATGAAGACAGATCTCTTGTTTTCTCAATTTTCTTGCCACTCTATGAGCAAATCAATTCTTTCCTCAGTGCATGCAATGTCAATCAACACAGCAGCAACATGACAAGAGAACCTAAAATTATAGTTTTTAGAAAATTTATAACTGGAGTAAAAAGAAAAATAAAAAATTGAAAAAGTGTTATAAACAAGAAATAATGTCAGCAATAAATAGTGATCAAAGGCTTGGAGCGGTAACTTCCGGTGTGAGAGATGAAATTGAAGAGAATCAATTGAAATCTTGACATGCAATTGCAATTTATTGACGTTAAAGATGTTGAAACATCTGCGAGTTCGTTGTCGATTTATTGATTAGTGCGAAGACCGCAAAGCGCACGCGCGTTTGCAGGAGTGAGTTTCATGTGATCGATTAGGATGTAATCTTTGTAATGATACAACGTGTTCGGATGAGATTTGTAATCTGTTGCTCAGAAGAGAACTTTTGAAAAAAATTTATTCATTCATTTTGGTTACGCTTTGTACTAACACTGGAGTTGTCGCGTGTAAAATTCTCTTTTGATTAACCCTTTGATTAGAATATAAAACACTAAATTAGTTTGCATATTTATGCACATTTATGCACATGAAAATTGCTCACTGGTTTGAATGCTTTACAAATTGTTAACAGAGGTGCAACTTTCAATCAGCAATTGCTTAGGATTATGGGTAAAATAGAAGTTAAAGTGTCGTATGTACAGTGGGAAAGCCAACTTTTTGTAATATCAAGTGTTTAAGGAGCGTTACCTTTTTCTGATCAATAAATAATTGATGAATGCATTAATTTCAGTAACTAAGTAGTAAAACATAAATAACAATGTTGTACAGTGAAGTGCACATTAAATAAATATTTATTACTTTGATTTAACATTATTTAAAAAAAAAAACATTAAAAACAATAAAACTAAATAAGTATAATTGAACGTTAAGAAACAATAAAAATTTATGTTTATTCAAAATTGAATCAACTTTAAAACTTAATTCAGTATTGTTAAACAGAGCATTATAAGGCTTAGTGCTTAACAATACTTAAAACTGGCAAAAGTCAAAAGTAAAGTCTTAAAGCTAAGGAATACAAGTAATTATGTTCAAGCTTGCAATCCCTTTAAGTGTTAAACACTTGAAAGCACGTCAGACTTATTATTTATAAATTGCACATTAATTAAAAATTCGATGAAAAATTTACATGCAATTTATAAGTCATGAGCCTGGATCCTACAGTCTTAGCTTGTTTGTTGGTTTCGTGTATAAACAAGCAGTCTAGTGAGATCTACTGTATATCAAAATTTCAGTTTGCTTTAAACCAAACAGTTGTGTTTAATTTTACGACATGTATCATTACAGTTCGGTAATTTACTTTTACTAGGTGAAATTAATTTTTTTCTATACGCTAATTTGAGAAAATAAAAAAATGATTCTAAACATCACACAGTTCATAATTTCAATTTGAAAAACATTAAAAATATTTTATATTTTATTTAGTGGTTATGTTATACTGTTTATAATTAATTTGGTTTAAAAAAAGGATTTCACAAATAACTTCTGATGTGGGCAGAGTTTTGGTCGATGTTGAACCACAGTCTCCAATCTTACTTCCTCTATTAGATTTCAGTGTTTAGTGACATCTATTGAGGTCTTCTAGAAGTGTAAAATTAGCTTTCAGTATTAATTTTACAAAAACTTTATGACTGTATTGTTGACTCGGTTCTTGATTAGTGACATACTACAATACAAAAATTAAGTGATGTAAATATTGATTTTAAATTCTTTTAGGATGCAAATAGGTATTAAAAGATGCTATTTTATTACGTGTGATTATACTATAGTACTCTTTCTTTTCACTTCTTTTAGCCATGATTACATTAGCAATGGAAATATACGAGACTAAAAAGAGCTTTTGTTGTTTCATATTCCTCATTTGATGAGCTAAAAAATCACATTTAATTATCATAATAATTACTAGCCAGTACCCGTAGAAAATCCAAAATCCGGAGAAAATCAAAGTAGAAAAATGCTAAAAGTGTAAAGTGAAGTAAAAGTGCAACAGCCCGTGGAAAATCCACTCCCAGCCAGTGGAAAATCCATTCCCAAACTGTGGAAAATCCACTCCCAAACTGTCGAAAATCCAATCCCAAACCGTGGAAAATCCACTCCCAAACCATGGAAAATCCATTTCCAAACCTGTGAAAACCTCTCAATTTGTGTAAATCCACTTTCAGCTCTTAACAAACACACATTATACAATTAGTATAATGATTGTAATAATAGTTTGAACTTTGTACTGCGATTGAATAGGATTACCGTACAGCTTCTAATTACGGCCCGGGCGGTTAACCAAATTCCGCTTCACTGGACCAGGCGGAAATTGGAGA
>JAQIXT010002429.1:0-10905 GCA_034700445.1 Stenotaenia linearis | reverse complement strand
TTTTACTATTTAATAAAGATGAATAAGTTATTTTATTACAAATACATGTTTGAATATGGTCCAAATTGGATAATTTGTGCCAGATATTCCGGCCGGGCTTCATCATTGGTGGTTTCCTAATTTAGGCCATGTGCAGATTGACCCGGTTCAATTCGCCATGCGTTTCTTTACAACTTAGAAACTCTAAGTCACCACTTCATGATGCAAATGAGTTAAAATGCGAATATATCGCGGTCCGAGTTAAAGCTAAACTAATGTGTCAACAAATCCGACACAAGTCACAAGTTAAACTGTGACTTTCATCAATTATCGGTACTAATCAATCAATAATTAATAAGAATAATTCTATAGGAGATTAACACTAAGAAAGAGAGGTCGTCAAGTTGACACGGTCCTTAGACCGATAATGGAAATGACTAAAACTATTGTAATCCAATCATTGGCCCTTGAAAGGAAACATAGAGACAATTAAACCGTTTTCGACTAACAGCCCATGGACTGGGACTGGAAACTGGTCACTAATTTCGTATAGCGAAATTACCTAACCACGTTGTTCCTAACCACGTCGCGGACCACGATAGTTGGAAAGGAATTACGTCGGGAAATTGCGGAAAAAACCGACTAACCATCGTACGGTTAGTACGTTGCGACATTCGCAACGTGCGAATCGTCGATAATCGTTGATCGGGGTTACTTAATCGGAATCACAGCATTCTGAAAAGAACAAAAGGAAATCCCAACCGAATTCGTCATCCGACCCTTAGATCGAAGGAATTCCAATAAATCCCCATTATTCTGGCAAGCAACCCTTAGATTGAGTGTGGGAATTAGAATAATCAATTAATCAACATTCAAATCCTTAAGGCCATAACAAATACACTAAACTAAACACTTCTTGAGTACGGTCAAGCCACATTGCGAAGGAAATACACTTCTCAGTCGCAAACCAAGCACAATCAATGAAATACACTTACATAAAACAATGCAATACAATACACAACAAGTCAAGTCAAGTTCAAGTTTGGTTTCAGTCAGAGCGGGGATTCTGGGCTCGGTTGGCCTTTATATAGTCCCAGAGAACTGAATTGTGGGAAATTCTTATCTCTGGCAAATTAGAATATTTCTAATTTGCATAAGGGCCAATCACCAGAAAGGGGTTAAATCTAATTAAACTGCCCTCTCTCGGTAATTAACCAAAATGGTGGCCATGTTGGCAGTTAGGCTTAATTACACTTAAAATAAACGTAGCAACTAAATTAGTGCTTGAATCGTCAATCTAACTGCAGAATCGTGATCTATAAGGACGAATTGACTGGGAACAAAGCTGAGTTTCAGCTTGGAAGTGAATAATAAATATTTGCATACTTTCTGGGTAAAACTACGGTTGGTCAATATGACTTCCGTAGCGGGAAACGTACAGTTGTCATTTCAACTGTCACACATTGTTTATGTTGAATAAATATTTCTGAAATTAGTATTGTATGCTGCATTTAACTCTTGACATAGCACTGATGGGAAAAAAAACAAAAAATTAATTTCCTATAGCCTTACAAAACTAAACGTGTGTAACATTATTTTTGCAAGGGGGGGGGGGGGTAGGTGTCGGTACATCTTGACATCCATAGCAGCAATGACCCAAAAACAGTTCCATTAAAACCATTTTTAAATTTTTTCATACATTTTTGAATCCCAAGCGAAGCCGGGTTAATTAGCTAGTAGGTTATAAATCCAATTATTAAACCTATAATAAAGTTGCACCTTTATTTATTTGTCAATTCAGAATTTTTCAATCATTGTAAACACAAATTTATAATTGATTTATAATCAATTTATTTAGATTTATCAATCAATAAATTTCTATTTTTTTCCAGTGTTTCTTTACGGCCCCCTTGAGAACCAATAAGAAAGTCAATTAACCTCCCAAACTCCAGTCGTGGGTGTGACCTTGACCACACCCGAGAAAGGGTAAATGCGCTTCCTTTTCACATGCCTTGACCCGTTGCTAGGAAATTCACCTAAGGCTCTAGAAAATACACTAATCTAACACTTCTTGATTAATGGTCAAGCGCATGACGTGAAATATATAACACTTCCTAATCACACATTAGGCCAATATCTATATACTAAAAGCGTAAGGCACATTCCTGTCTGTGTGTGCCTGTGATTTCATTGGTCCACTGATATCACATGGCAAAGAGAATATCAAGGATTATTTAAGGGAGAAGGGATTAAGGATTACCCACAAGCCTCTGGGGTACAAGCAATTGTTCTCAGCCATCTTATCATTGCTGCACTTTTGCTGGAGTGTTGTGTTTGCTTATAAATTGTGTTTAGAGGCAACGGTAACGTTTTTCAGTGGTTTTTTTTGTTTTTTTGTTTTTTCTTTTACCAAAACACTCGGTAACGCGTTTTTCAGTGGTTTTTTTTCAGTTTTTGTTTTTTATTTTGCCACACCACGAGGTAACGCGTTTTTCAGTGGGTTTTTTTGTTTTTTCTTTTGCCACATCATGCGGTAACACGTTTTTCAGTGGTTTCTTTTGTTTGTTTGTTTTTTCTTTTGTCACATCACACGATAACGCATTTTTAAGTTGTTTTTTTTTGTTTTTCGGTTTTTTCTTTTGCCACACCACGCAGTAACGTGTTTTTCAGTGGTTTTTTTTGTTTTTGTTGCGGAAAAATGTAACTCATATTAAAATAAATAGGACTTTTCATTCCATAACCAGAACGCAGGTTGTCACACCTCGCAGGTTGTCACAACTCATACACAAGTGTAACCCCAGCAAAAAAACAAAAACCCTCAAAAATGAAAACACAGTGACGTAATGAATTTTAACAATGTTTTAACGCTATCATATTATCGTCTTAACAGTTTTCTTGTTTTTGCTTTTGCCACACCACGCGGTTTTTCAGTGGTTTCTTTTGTTTTTCTGTTTTTTCTTTCGCCACACCACGCGGATCACGTTTTTCAATGGTTTTTTTTATTTTTAAATTCATTTTTGGAGTTTTTTAAAACTTCTTTGTCTCTTTTTTTATAAACTGTGCCACACACCCACACAACACAATATTATTAATTTTTGGTATGGTATCTTCAATTTTTACTTTCATTCTGTAATTTCAAATCTATACCACTCTGTGCTTTCAATTTTAGTGTAAAGTTTTTAAGTGTGAAATGTTAAATTTAAATTTTTTAAGGAGATTAAGTAGGGAAGATTGGAGGGGAGACTCAGCAGGCAGGAAAGAGGAAGAAGCCAGCAGAAAAAGATAAATTCCTAACTAACAAACTTTTTTCCCTTAACTTTTTTTAACATTTTTGAGCTTGGAAATGAATTCCTGGGCCCTAAAAACCTGCAAATGTCAAAAAAATTTGTTTTTAAAGATGTCTTTTGAAAGATATCTTGATTAGGGTTAAAATGATGACATCATCAGTATTGTCACCAATTTATATTTCCCTATTATCTGATAGATTAGAAAAATAAAAATAAATGTAAACAAATAAAAATAAATTTAAAAAAATTAAAACAAGTTTAAAAAAATTAAAACAAATTTTAAAAAATATAGATTTTAAAAAAAATAAAAATAAATTTAAAAAAATTAAAATAAATCAACTATTAAGTAAAAATAATAATCAAATTTTCATGAACTGGAGTGAATTTTTACAGACTGAGAATAATATGCACAATATGGATTGATTTAGATTGAAAGTTGAAAGTGGATTTCCATGGGTTGAGAGTGGATTTGAGAGAGATTTTCACAGGTTTGAAGTGGATTTACACAAACTGAGAATGGTTTTGTATGGGCTTAATATGGATTTTAAGTTTTTAAAGGGCTGAGAGAGGTTTTCGCAGGTTAGGAGTGGATTTCCATGAACAGAGACTGGTTTTTAACTGATTGAGAGATTTTCCATGGGCTGTGAGTGTAATGTCCACTATCTGGACATAGCGCCACCATCGGGTGGTGCCAGGTTTTATGAATAATAAAGGCCAGTTAGTACTCAACCACGCGACCCTTCACTTCCGGTCTCCAACACTACATTGGCGATGAGGTAAAAGCTGATTTTCGAACCCATCGTTACATCAGGAAGGCAAATACCGGGATCATGAGCTATATTCCGCCCATTGAGCGTTTCTCCGTCGATGGAGATAGTGTGGGCGACCGCTGGATCGCCTACAAAAAATCATTCAAATATTATGCGATGGCCGTCGACGTAACTGACGACAAGAATATTTGCTCTCGACTAAGGGCATCGCTCTGGGACCAGAGAAAATTGCAAAGATGCTTGAACTACGCAGCCCAACAAACGTGTCGGAACTTCGTGGACTTCTGGGTTTGGCGAATGCGTGTTCACGCTTTATACCACAATTGCGCACCATTACAGAACCTCTACGTCAATTAACGCGCAAAGACACGCCATGGTCTTGGTCGATTACACACGAAGAAGCGTTCAACGGATTGAAACGTGCGGTGGCTGCGAGCTCGGAATTAAAATATTTTCGAAAAGACTTATCCACGTTCCTCATTGCTGACAAAGGACCTATTGGACTTGGTGGTGTGCTGGCTCAACGGCAGGCGGATGGGCACATTCAACCTATTGCGTTTGCCAGCAAGGTGCTATCGCAGACGGAACGACGTTATTCGCAAACCGAGAAGGAGGCTTTGGCAGTCATTTGGATTTGCGAAAAGTTTCATTTATATGTTTATGGCAGGGAGTTTACGATCATCACCGATCACAAGCCCCTCGAAATAATATATTCAACGAACTCCAGGGCGTCTGCCAGAATCGAACGATGGTTGCTACGACTACAGGAATATAAATTCACCATCCGCTACGAACCGGGCGCAAAGAATATCGCTGATCCATTGTCACGCCTTTTACCACATGACGGCCGCATTGATGACAGGATTCAACACCTCACCACACACTACTTGAGAATTATCATGCAAGCTGCCACTCCAAAGGCTGTGACTATCGCGCAGATCCAGGACAACATGAGACGAGACGATGAAATCAAGATGGTAGTTCACAGTACGACAACAGACAAATGGCCCCACACGATTATCGCTTTCGAACGATGCAAATCCGAACTCTCGTTTCACGACGACGTTCTCTTGCGAGGTACACGAATCGTAATCCCGACGCGATTACATAAGACGATTTTAACGCTGGCCCATGAAGCACACCAAGGCATAGTGCGGACCAAAGCACTTTTGCGAACGAAAGTATGGTGGCCCAACATTGACGGCCAAATCGAGAACATGATCAAAGCATGCATTCCATGCCAAGCCCAGGGACAGCCAGAAAGACCGACACCTTCACAAGTGACGAATTGGGCGACGCGGCCTTGGTCACGACTTGCTATCGACATCTGCGGCCCTTTTCCGACAGGTGAAAACATAATTGTACTTATCGATTATTTTTCTAGATGGCCTGAAGCTACCGTATCAAAGGACGTTACTGCAGAGGTCATCATTAAATGGCTTCAAACGGTGTTCCTCACCCACGGCTTACCAGAAACGATTTCGTGCGACAACGGCCCGCAATTCACGGCACACAGCTTCCACCAATTCGCGACACACAATGGCGTTTTGGTTCACCACGTGACTCCATACTGGCCGCAAGCCAACGGGCTGGTCGAACGTATAAATAAAGTGTTTCTTAAAGGAATTCGAGCCGGGATAATCGAGCGTCGACCATTAAAGTTGGCAGTCCTCGAATGCCTGCGAGCATACCAGAACACGCCCCACTGCTCCACTGGCAAAACACCTGCTGAACTGCTGATGGGCAGACCGTTGCGCACACACATTCCTCTCTGGCATCCACCGCAGCAATTGACCCCAACGGAACAGCAAAACTACATGAAGCAATACGCGGACGACACGCGACACGCCACACAATCGAAAATCCAACCGGGAGACCGAGTTCTTGTCCGCCGAATTATCGGCAAGAATAAATTTGACACCGCATTTGACATCGAGCCATACACCGTCGAAAACATTCGTGGAGGTCAGCTAAAATTGCGAGCTCCTGATGGGCGAATCGTGACGCGCAACGTTACCCGCGTTCATCGCCTACATGATGGCAACACTGATACAGCAGATGAATGGCTCCTGGACGACGAGATAAACGAAGGAGAGGACACACGACTGAACACCGACTCGAACGGAGAAAATGAAATTTCTCCTCAGGGCTCTGCGCCGGCCGTTCCTGCTCGTCCACGACGAACGCCAAAGATGCCAACGTATTTACAAGACTACATCTGTGGAAGCAAAGATGACGCGCATTGATTTGGGTTAACGACTTCATCTTTGATTACCTTGTTTTATTTAAAAAAAAAAGACAGATGTAATGTCCACTATCTGGACATAGCGCCACCATCGGGTGGTGCCAGGTTTTATGAATAATAAAGGCCAGTTAGTACTCAACCACGCGTCCCTTCACTTCCGGTCTCCAACACTACAGTGAGTGGATTTCAATGGATTGAGAATGAATTTCCACAGGTTGAGAGTGGATTTCCATGGGCTTGGAGTTCACTTTCCAAAAGCTGGAAGTGCACTTTCCAAGGACTGGGAGAGGACTTTCCACGGGCTGGGAATGGATTTTCCACAGGCTGGGAATGGATTTTCTACAGGCTGGGAATGGATTTTCCACAGGTCAATGCAAGGTTCAATATCTAATAGTAATGGCATTTATATAAAAAATGTTCTGTGTAAAAAAATACTAAACTATATATTGGCCAGCGAATATTCGCTGGGTACAACTTGTATACACTTAAACTCAGCAATTTTTTTGTTTATTATCACGCAACATGTGTTATTTTGAACGGAAAAACTTGCCACTTTTTCTATATAAACTCACAGCTGTTGATCATTTTATGTCAAGATGTCTCGTGCAACTCTGTTTGTTTGCATCCAGCTGATTACAGCCGTGAATGGCAATCGTAAGTACAGATGATGTTATGTTTCTTGCATGATTTAACGTAGTATTTTTAATTTAAGTTGCTGAATTTGCTGAAACTATTACCAGTACTATTAAAAAGTAAGTGTCCATTCTAAAATAAAACAATGAATTATGAAATATCATTGGATTATCTGTTTAATAGATATCTTTTTATTTCTCAGTAATCCCGTAATAAGTGTAGATATGCCTGAAACAGATACTACATGTGTTGAGGATGTCATTAACGATGTTACGCACGTTGAAAAAGATTTGAACAATATTCAAATGACAGTTGATTTGGCTGCTAGTTGTAGTGTAGATATTTTAAATCATGCTTTGTATGTAAAAATACGGAAATATACTTTTAAGATATTAATTATTAACATTTTAATCATAGTGAAAAACGACGTTCTGCAGATTCGTCCACTTCATCCCCAAAAACCTGCCAAGATGACCGCTCGATTAAGTTTGAATCTACAAACTTTTTAAAAAGTAGTGAAAGGGACATAGAGATATTTAAGGAATGCCAAAGCCTAAGCAATAAGAAAGGAAATAATTATATTGTTTCTTGGGAAAATGTTACATTACGTTTATTTGCAGTGAAGGAAAACGAAGATTTCAAAATTGATAAAGTAACATTCTTGAGTGCTGATCATGAAAATGTTAAAATTGAATGCAAGGACAACAATCATGTTTCAAACGAAACATGTACTTGTGTAAAAAAATCTGTTTTGCCTGGCATGTGGATCAAAAAACTTATTGCTAAAATTATTGCTTGTATTTAATAAAATAAAACTTAAAACATGTAATTCTAGTTCAAGGTAAAAATAATGAATAAACTGAGCATAAAAAAATATACCATATTTTGTTCTTATCATAAGTTAAAAGCTGTATACTTAAAAAAAATTATTTCACATTAAACCAAGAATTGATTACTAGTAATCAATTCTTGATTAAACTTTGTGATTAACCCTTCAAGTACCAAGGAAAAAAATAATGTTTTGGACTGTGCATGTGCACATTTGCAAACATAAAATTGACTCTCACCTAAGCATATTTGCAAACACAAAATTGACTCTTAGTGCTATAAAGTTATAATTCTGAATACCTAGCAGGGTTCCCCTAGAAGTGTTGAGTCTTGATTTTTACATCAAACATTTAAATGCATGAATATATTCATATGCAGCAAATCAAGTTGCAAACTGCTTTGAAGACAATGGGCAAGTTATATTTGTTGTAATAAAATGTCTTCTCTCTTCACAACTGGACTTAATAGAGAAAGAGAAACTGCATAGTTGGGATCTGGAGTGCCATATGCATTGGTAATAAACCCACAAAAATCTTAAGCTGAACTTTTAAAAGGCAGAAATTTTTTAATTCATGTAATTTTTAAATATGTGCATCAAATGCTCTTAAATTTTGGAATAAGATAATTTATTGCAGTAGAAACAAAGGCAAACAATTGAATCAAATTAGCCACAATAATTTTTTTAAAATTTGTATTCATGAAGTTGGATATGTAAGTCACGGTAAAAAAATCACTCTTCACCATTATTAGCCATCAATTGACAAGTTTTGTTTGACCATGATTCATGACTGTACATTTGTTCACACCATTTGTTGTGGTTGTGTTTTAAGTACTTGTTTGATGAGCCTTTTAACCTCAACCAAAAGGGAAATTTGATTATTACTTATTTGTGAAAGTATTCACAAATAACCCAAAAAGAATTTTAAAAAGGCATCTTACAGTTCCAAATAAAGGGTTTCTTTAGTATCATCCCTACGCACTCTGGTGCAGGCGTTGAGCACCGTCGAGTGAAAACATGAGCAGCCTCGCACCACACTGCCTGTTCTGTATGCATTTGAAAACCACTTAAGATCAATACAAAATTTTGCAGGATCATTTCTGTGAATATGACAATGGTTTTAGTAACAATTTGGATCATTTTAGAACAATTTAGTCATACAAAAAATACCTAAAAACACTAAAAAGTGCATGCACAAATCTGGCTTCACTGTCTAGCAGTAAGGAATTAAAGTCGGGATTTAAGAGACTGCAGGGGGCAATCTATGGGTTTGAGAACCTGATCACCAGGTTGTGGTGCTGATTTTATTAAATCGTCACCGTCGCGTCATTTATTCGGGAAATTACATCAATAAAAATTATTCTCTTTATTTTATTTTCCCACTTCTTTTCTGCTCACAAAAGAACAGGTGGCTGATGACTCATGGTTCATCATCCCACAGGTGTTCATGGGAGGAGTTATGACTTCCTCCCATTTGCTCCCTTGTACCGGGCTCCTCGACCCCATTGATCGATCCCAGGTATCCACATCCTGTCCCTCCTATCCCAGTGACAGGTATATAAAGGGCTGCAACCCTTCAGTCCGGGCCTTGCCTGTTTAGAAATAAGTTAGAACTTTGAATATTGATTTTGGATTTGGATATGGAACTTCAAACAGGCCAAGGACACGTCTTGCTGCACTCCAGTTGAGTGCAGAGGGACCCGCTTAACCGCCCCAGTCTTGCCGTACCTTCAATAGGGATGGAGGGACACGCCTAAAGCCCAATTTCTGCTACAATCGCCAATCGATTGTAGCCGATACCCTCATTGATCTTGCCTCACTCCAGTTGAGTGAGGAGAGATTTTGCCTATTTTTAATTGTTTGTTTTACCTCCATTTGGGTGAAATAAACCTCGTTTTGTAAGTAAAAAGTACTTACAAAACATTTCAAATTAATTCCCCATCAATAGCCCTTTTCGAGAATTTTGACGGGAATTCAAAGTAACGCGTGCCGCGTCCGACGCACCGAACACGGCATCAATTGTACGGGATCGCCGTCGATCTCGTACAAGTAGAAAAAAACCTTCAAAACTCCAAGGAACCGGCTGCCCGCGTAAGACCCGACGAGGCTTTGGGACAGGGCGCCAGGAACACGAAGGAAGGAGCAGAAGAAACCACCAGAAGTTCAGGGAACCAACCGATCGGGAGTGAGGCTCGGCACAGCTTCCCATACGTGGCATAGCACCCGAACTAAAGGACCAGACAGAATAAACCCCTAGACAACCGACCATCAAAAGAAAACGAACTGAACACCTAAAAAAGCAAGTAGAAAAACCAAACAAACCCAAGAATTACAACCATTGAGTGTAATTCTCATCACTGACGATTGTTAATTGTTGCGATTATTATTGCAACAACCAAATTGTTTGCAACACACGCTTGAACTGTGATTCTTGTTCAAGCCTGACAACTTTAACCCTTCCTTGGACTATTGCTCCAAGGAAACCCCTTGTTGGTTGTAAAACCAACAAACTAGCGTTTTTATAAAGAAAACTGAAATGAAAGGTTTTTATTTAAAATTAAAAAACGTTTTTAGTCATTTCTCGAGTTATTTGTGAATCCACACAAATAACCCTTACATTTAAATAAAGGTAAGAAATTCTCAATTCACAGCCATGTCTAGGTAACTGATGTCATAAACATTGTAAGACAATTCATTCAATGGCACATGGTTATTTTAATTGTTTTTTTTGTTTTATTATTCATCTTGTCGTGATTCTACTTTGTTACAACACTCAATGCAAGGATTGAACTCGAATTTGCAAGTTGTTTGGCCAAAGTGATGGACAGAAAGAAAGAGACAAAAGGGTTCAAATAAAGAACAAAATACTTTATTCTGGGTTTAAGTTCAGAACCTAATAAAAGGGTTGTGACTTTTGGAATGGCGAGTGCACATCATCTACGCCCGTCACCATAGCAACCAACCATAGTAATAGTTTTATTTTATGGTTTGTAAACATACACCAGATGATAATTATTATTTTCTGATTTTTACGCTTTTTTAACGTGTACGTTTGATTCACAAAAATTTTTATTTTTGTTGACTAAGCTTTTCGACAACTCTCGTCATCATCAGGTCTCGAATGCATATTTCAACTATTCTAGTCTCTTATATACCAATGCATAT
>JAQIXT010002428.1:0-10907 GCA_034700445.1 Stenotaenia linearis | reverse complement strand
GAATGTAAGACTACTATTAAGCTATTAGATCATTTAAATAGCGCTGAATAACACAAATTAGAGAGTTTACATCAACAACAACGATTCACTACTCCTTTATCACAAACAACCAACCTTTTCTCTCATTCACAATATAAATAAGCTTTCTTTCTGCATATATAGTGGTTTGAAATTTTACAATCATCATGTTGGTACATGACAAAAAATGTAACGAGCTTAACTTCTATATTTCTTAACATAATTTGATAAAAATCAACAATTAAGTACATTTTAATATGGGGAATCGAATAAAATGGTTTCAACATTGTAAATTTAAATTACGAATTACTAATCGTTTCAACAATGAGGGTGCAGATCGCCTGATTCAAGATGGCGTCAGTTAAAACTGTGTGAATGCTGAGAAGGGGTTGGCATGTCGGCAGTTCCTCGCTGGCGACAGCTACCATAGCGAACGCGATCAGTTTTAAATAAAATGGGTCGAATTGATTAAAAACTTTTTAGTCGAACCTTTCTCCATATTCTGAAGCCATTTGCACAATAATTAGAATTATCGGGAAAATAACTCCCCTGCAGCTTCAATACAATACTCTATTACATGAGCTACAACCAAACAATCTTAAACAAAAAAAGACACCCCAAACCCAAATAAAAAAAGTAAAAAGATACAACTTTATTATATTATTTTGCCAACCTGAACCAAAGAACCAAATACAGACATAATAGTATGTCAAATACCAAAATTACCTCAACCAGCATCAACCACCTGAATCAACTTACCCCCAAAAATAACACAATAAAAAGAAACCTACTCACCACTCAAATCAGGCAAATATCATATTCTACCAAAATAACCACAAATAACAGAAAACTGTATTCTCCTAATAAACAACCCCACAAGAACACCAAATAAAAACAATAACAACCCAACAACCTTTAAAACAAAAGGAAGGACAACAAGATCCGGGACAGGAAACGCAAATCAACTTAAACCCCCCCCCAAAATAAACACTTAACCCAGTTATAAAAAAATAAGGAAAATCTATATTACCCTCCCAGTCGTCTTCCCGCCCCCCATTATAACCATACCCTTCACCAACAGACAAATAGTAAACCAATCGAACAGAATAACAAACAGTTAAACCAATAGCCAATAACAAAACAAAAACCATAAAACTACCAAAATCCCCTATCAATATCTTCTCCAAAATCATCTCCCTAGAATAAAAACCTGACAAAAAAGAAAAACCACATAAAGTTAAATTAGCAACTCCAATACAGCCCCCTATATAGGGGATTCTTTTTAAGGTCCCCCCCATCATACGCAAATCCTGCCACCCCAAAGCACCATGAATAACCACCCCGGCACATAAAAAAAGCAAGCACTTAAAAACAGCATGACACAATAAATGAAAATAAGCCATAACGGAAAACCCTAAAGAAAGACTAAATAGTATCAAGCCCACCTGACTTAAAGTAGATAGAGCCACAACCCTCTTTAAGTCGAACTCGAAATTAGCCCCAATTCCAGCTATAAACATAGTCGCACAAGACAAAAACATCAAAACAAAAGCCATGAAACCTCTTATTAACCCCTCAAAACGAATTAACAAATAAACCCCAGCCGTAACCAGGGTAGAAGAATGAACCAAAGAAGACACTGGAGTTGGAGTAGCCATAGCAGCAGGCAATCAAGCAGAAAAAGGAATTTGGGCTCCCCTAGTCATAGCAGCCAAAACACTCAAAGAAAAAACCAAAACCACTGGTCCCCCCCACACCGAAAATTCCTCATATTCCCAACCACTCCAATCCAATATAAAACAAATCGCCACTAATAAACACACATCCCCAATGCGATTTGATAAAACAGTCAACATGCCCGCCGCATAAGACCTGTAATTTTGGTAATAAATTGTGGTGCCGATTTTGCTCAATCGTCACCATCGCGTCTCACTTCACACTTTTACATCAATAAAAATCTCTTTTCCTTTATTACTGTTTCTTCTTTTTATACACAGGTGGATGATGACCCATTGCTCATCATCCCCCACAGGTGTTCTCAGGAAAGGAGTCATGACCTCCTCCCATTCGTTCGTCCCATTTACCGGGCTCCTCGACCCTATTGGTCGGTTCCCGGTATCCACATCCTGTCCTGGCTATCCCAGTGACAGGTATATAAAGGGTCACAACCCTTTATTCCAGGCCTTTGCCTGTTTGAAATAAGTTTGGAACTTTGATATGACTAATTCTGATATGATACGACTTGAAACAGGCCTAGGACATGTCTTGCTACACTCCAGTTGAGTGCATGTCAGTTTTTATTTGTTTTCGGAGGCTACCCACCCAGCACTAGCCATAAGGCAGCCCCCCCTAGGGGGACCCGCCAAAAGCACCAGTCTTGCTGCACCTTATTTAAGGCGCAGAGGGACATGCTTAACCGCTAAAATCTGCTGTAATCGCCGATCGATTACAACCGATACCATTTCTGATCTTGCCTCACTCCAGTTGAGTGAGGAGGGATTTTACTATTTTTAAATAGCTTGTTTCACCCCAATTTGGGTGAACTGAGCACTGTTTTGTAAGTGCAGACACTTACAAAACTCTTGAAAATTATTTCCCCATCGATAGCCCAATTTGGGATTTGCGACGGGAAATCGATGAAACGCCTGCCGCGTTCGGTGCATCGGACGCGGCATAAGTTGTACGGGATCTCCGTCGATCTCGTATGACCCAAGAAAACCTCTTCCAACCCCAGGAGCCGGCTGCCCCGCATAAGACCCGATGTGGCATTGGGACAGGGAACCCAGAGAAGGAAGAGACCCAGGAAAGAAGGAAGTAAAACCACTTCAAAGCTCCTGGAACCGGCTGCCACACATGAGGCTCGGCGTAGCACTGTGACAGGGCGCCAGGATTGAGAAGAGAAGTACCCCAAAGTTCCCACATCACCCCAGCGTGTAAGGCCCGGTGCAGCATCGCATCGTGGCGACCTAAGAACCCCATGGAAACTTCAGAAAGACCAGAAAGAAACCCCTAGACAACACACCAGGCCAAGGAAGCCAAACCACTACAACAAAGTGAGTAGAAAAACCTGAAGAAACCAAGAGACTGTAACCTTTGCATACAGTCTCGTCCCTAAACGTTTTTATAAAACGTTGCAACTAATTTTGCAACGACTAAAACGTTTTTCGCTTAGTTTGAACAACTTTTTGTGTTCAAACTTAACCCTTGTCTTAGGCCTTCGCACTAAGACATCAATTTGGTGAGAATCCTTAGTTTCTCACATTTTATAGCTAAATAAAGGATTTTAAAGAGAATAAACAATTTTCTTTATTTTTCCAAATTGTTTGTAAGTTCCTTATAAACAAACATAACCAAGAGGTTAAAGGCTTAAAGGTAAGAAATTCAAGAAATAAAACACAGCCACGACAAAATAACCAATCAATAAGATACCAGGCCTAAATCATCTCTACCAAGTAAAATTCTAATCAAATTAGAGATAACAATAACAAAAACCATAGAAAGTACAAACAAAAAAACCCCAAAACAAAATCAATCCCTCTCCCCATCCCCCAATATATATCCATCACTATAATATATTCCATCCGAAGAAATCAACAAAACAAAAGACAAAAATAAAAAAAGACATAAAATCATAACCACAGTCATACCAATTTCAACCCCCACCCCCACACTAAAGAAGCCTCAATTTACATAATAACCCCCCACACTAACAAGATAAAAAGAGCACAAAAAAAAACAAACAACCTCCAAAAAATAAAAAAACACTAAAAACTCGAAAATAATTATAAAATATCTATCAGGCCGCTCAAACCAATTTTGTCATCATAAGCACCACAAACTAACATTCCTTAACTTTAAACTAAATAACAACACTACAACCAGTAATAAAATAAATCTCCCTTCAACACAAGCAAATTTACTGGTAATCAATGGAAAAAAAACACCTCATGCTCTCGTAAACTCTTCCCCTTCAAACTATAAGAAAAACCAAAATCCCCATGCTGAGCAATAGAATACAAATACAAAGTATACACGGCCCCCAAAAAAGAAACAAAAATAAGAAAAATTAAAATATAACTACACCAAACATACAAACTAACCAAAAGCATCACCTCCCCCATCAAATTTACACTAGGCGGAGCAGCCATATTACCCCCACTCAACAAAATTCATCACAAAGATAAACCAGGAAAAACCAAAGAAAGACCCCTACTCAAAAATATTCTATGACTCCCCAGACGCTCATAAAAAACCCCAGAAAAACAAAACAAACCAGAAAAACACAAACCATGCCCAATTCAAAACAAGAGCCCCACCCCACCCCCACGCTCTCACAACAAAAATACCACCCAAAACCAAACCCATATGAGCAACAGAAGAGTAAGCAATCAAAGACTTTATATCAAATTGCCATAAACAGAGAAATCTAACAACTACCCCACCAATAACTCTCAACACAATAACTCACAGACCAAAAAAACAAGAACAAGGAAAAAACCCCAAAACACACAAAATACCATACCCCTCTAATTTTAAAAGAACCCCAGCCAACATTATTTAACCCCCCACTGGAGCCTCATCATGGGCCCTAGGCAACCACAAATAACTTAAAAATATTGGTATTTTCACCAAAAAAGCCAAAATACTAAAAACCAATCAAAAAACTCCCCCTCCCCAATATCACCACAAAATACCATAATCTTGTCTCCTACAAACATCCAAAACAAAAAGGTATCTTAACAAAAGAGGGAGAGACCCAAAAATAGTATAAAATATAAGATAAACCCCAGTGACAAGTCGCTCAGGCTGATGGCCCCAGCCAATAATAATTAAAACAATAGGGATTAAAGAAGCCTAAAAAAAAT
This sequence comes from Stenotaenia linearis, assembly GCA_034700445.1. Classification (NCBI taxonomy): domain Eukaryota; kingdom Metazoa; phylum Arthropoda; class Chilopoda; order Geophilomorpha; family Geophilidae; genus Stenotaenia; species Stenotaenia linearis. The sequence continues at coordinate 6,024 of JAQIXT010002428.1, read as the reverse complement.
CAAATCAAATATAATTTAAAACAATAAAACTTAAAGAAAAAAAAAACCAAAAAATTCACTAAACTATAATAAAAATAATCTTCCCTTTCCCCCCGCCCCCCCCCCCCCCGTAATTAAAACCAAACCCCCCCAAAAAAGAAGTTAAAATTGTGAAAAATTTGGTACGAAAAATTTTATGTTTTATTAAATTATTAAAAACAATTGAACGAATGTTAGTTTTTCATCTTATTTAAATTGTGGGTTTAATGATAACCACAAAAATAGAAAAATCGCCGTTAGAATACATATTAAATTAGACACTATCCGTCATCTTGGATAAAAGAGCTAGATCGAGCGTTCTCACGACATTTCAAATTTGCCGCCGTCCGCCATCTTGGAATAGCAGTTAGATCGAGTGTTCGCGTTAACACCGTTTGAGCAAATAAATAAGATAGTTAGTTGATCAAATAACTTATTAATGGATAATTAGGAGACAGAATTACTTTTATTTAAGTTCTACATCGTTAAAACCTTTATTTTGTCGTGCTTTCCCCGTTCGATACCTCGACCGGTTTTAGATTTACCCGCTTATCGAGCGATGCGTCCGGTCGCTTCTATGTTTAAAATTAACACGTAGTACTCCTTTCGCGACTCATTTAAAATTCGAAAAACGTATAATTTGGATATAAAATCATTTCGAGGTGTTGTAGAATGATTAACATTATTTCTCTATTGAATCTCCGATCAATCGGGATTCTGGAAGGTTATTTTTATTCGAAGAGAAAAAATACAATGTACCGACGTTAGACTTTTTATGGATTGGACTACTATATATACCGTGAGTGATATTATTAATATTGGATGTGAAGGGGAAAGAGTTTGTAGCTGGGTCTGTGCAAGGGTTGTTATGAGCAATCCGGCCTTCTATGAATTTCCGCACAATCTTTAGTACCATCATTATTCGACACACGATAGATTTAAGTTAGAATTAATCCTTTGTTAAGTTACAGATAAAAATGGTGGTTTTTTGTTTCTTTTTCTTACATTTTTTTAATCTTTTATAAATTCTAACATTTCATTTCAATAAAAAGACAGTTGAAAGGCATACGAGAAATTAGGGATTTTGGATTTTGTGACTTGAACTTTGTATTTCCTTTTTATAAATTTTATTGTTCTCTGACTTAAAAATGTACATGTGTTGTAACTTGTAAAGGAGTCTTCTTCCGCAAGTCGTATTTGGCGTCACGTGAGGACCGGAAGTCGTCGCTAGCACTGATCTGTGGATAGAAGAGATTATTGGATTATAACTAATATTTTGAATAAAATCTCTTGCTTACATACCTTACACCTGTCTGCATCGTCTTTTCTTTTGTCCTGTAAGAACTTCTCGGAAATTTTGTTTGGAGCTTGTACCACGCGTGAAGAACTTGAAACCGCTGATTTTTCTCAAACTAAAATAGCTGAACTTTTCAAAATGGTGCCGAAACCCGGGAATTTTTAAGAAAACCGGAATATTTTCAACCGCGTGGTCAGTCGTCCAGAGAGAAAGGACATTTTCTAAATTTTTCTCTTGCCTAATACCAAGAACTTGCCATGGCCGATAAGGACAGCGTTCTTCAGGATCGCCAACAATTAAGGATCGCTTTAGAGAAAACGATTGTGGAAGCAGAAGTCGCTATGGTGTCACCGGAACCATCTTTAACGGTATTACAATGACTCTTCAATCGTTTGACCATAAGGAGAGAATCTTTACCTGCAGTGAATCGCGCAGCACTCTCTCACTTCACCGACCTTACGGAACGAGCCCAGGATCTACAAGAATCGTACACTTTCAAGGATAAAGTGTTGGACTGTCTTTCGGATGTGCAGACCGCCATTACTCTTTTGTCAGAACCTGTGGATAAAGTCAGGCCATCGACCCGTTCACCTTCGCCTCCATCAAATAAAACAATTTTCTTGTCGATTTTGGATTCTTTGTCGGATGAGTTGCCTTTACAGAAGAAAGATCTGGAAACTGGCAAGCCTCCTCCATTAGTGATTCAGTCTGGACCGGAATTCAGAGCGAGAATTCCACATTTGCAATTTCTACGTTTTTCTGGCAATTCAATGGACTGGCTACAATTCTGGAGTCATTTCGAACTTAACGTGGAAAATCAGACGAATTTATGAGACGCACATAAACTAGCATATTTAATTAGTTTATTGGATGGAGAACCCAAGGAGATTGCTTCTGGATACCTGGCAAACGACAAATCGTACGGAATCGTGAAGAAGCTGTTGCAAGAAAGATATGGAAATACGCAATTCATCTTTCAAGCCTTCCTGAAATCTTTGACAGCTTTACCTTCCATGACGAGAAAATTTCCGCTTGAAAACTTGAAGAAGACCTTTAACTTGGCGGATAATTACACTCGGAATTTAGTGGAAATGGGTATCGACTACAATACTTCGAATTCTTTGATTATCACCGAATTGTTCCGTATTCTACCCTTCAAATTCCAATCTGGATTTGTGGACAAGAGCGATTCCAAGACTTACAACGCACTCGATTTCTTAAGATACGTCCTGGAGAAAATTCAACAGTTGGAGCAAAATTCTCACGCTATTTCGAGTACAATCAAATCAGAGGAGTCTTGGAAGGGGAGTAACGACATGCACAAGAAGTCAAAAGGGAGAGGACCGGCGGTCGTCAATACCGTGCAGCCTAAGGACGCAGAGAAGAAGGTTTTTCTGTGCTTCTTTTGTGAGACCTTAGAACATTTGTCAAAGGATTGCCCGTTTGACGTTGCCAAAAGACGTGAAGCTGCCATTCGTTTGCAGAAGTGCGTCAACTGTCTCTGACCAGGACACTTGGTAAAGGAATGTCGAAGTCGTTATTTGTGCTGGACGTGCAAGGAAAAACACCACTCGTTTTTGTGCCAGAAGCGTGGATTGAAATCTGAAGTCGTTTCCTCAAATTTTGTAAGTTACAATTCCATTGTTCCTATTTCTTGCCTTTCTTTTCAAACTGTCTTAGTTAGGATTTGGGGGGGTAACAAAACCACCTTAGCTAAGTGTTTCTTTGATGGCGGTAGTCATAGGTCCTTTGTAAAAGAGTCTTTGGTTAGGGAACTTAATTTACATTCCATCGAGGAAGGGAAATTTCAGTTTTTTGGGTTTGGTAAAGACAAACCGGATACTTCCAAAAGGTTTATTTTTAATTTAAATTTGGGTCGTCATGACGGGTTAAAACCATTGATTAATTTAAAAGTTATTTCTTCTCCTCTAATTACTCAACCAATTTTTGATCAACCTCCACAGAGTTTGATTCAATTTCTTAGGGGATGTGGTTTATTTATTGAGGATTTTACTAGAGTGCAAGATATTGATGAGATTGGTTTATTGATAGGTGTCGATGTGCTGTGGGAATTGTGTTCAGAAAATATCTGAAGATTTGGCCCTGGTTTAGTAGCAATCGAAACGCTCTTTGGTTGGACAGTTCAAGGGAACCCCAAAGAGTCAGTTCAAAGGTTTAACAATGTAGTTTCTAGTATGTCAATAAAAGAAGTAAATGAATCGGATTTGGACTTTTCTCTTAGGAAATTTTGGGAATTGGAATCTTTGGGGATTAAATATGAATCTGACACTTTTGATGAAACTCCTGAGCAAGAGATTGTGAAGAGTTTTGGGAAATCAATTAAATTTAAAGAGGGAAGATATTCAGTCCCATTACCTTGGAGGGTCGATAAACAAACTGTAGTGTTTATGGTCATTTCCTCCCTTAAGTATCACTTGGTCTTTTGTTATGTATTCTGTGATGGTACCAAGCTGGTACTGTATAGTTATGTATTGCTGGTGACAAGAGGTCACCGTATTTTTTCTTTGTATTTTTTATTCTCACTTGGCACTGTAAATAAAGCAGGCTGTTATTTTACATTACCTGTTGTTTGTGTGTCTTTTCTGGCCGCCAGCGTGGATTCCAGCGTGAATTCCTAGGCAACGAACTCACACAAACTATAGCTTCTAATTTTAGAATAGCAGAACAGTGTTTTTGGGGGTTATTAAGGAAATGCATGCCGATAGTCGAAGTCAAAGTCGTAGTCAAAGTCAAAGTCGAAGTCGTAGTCAAAGTCAAAGTCAAAGTCAAAGTCGAAGTCGAGACAGGAGTCAAAGCGAAACTTGCAGAGGTGGTGATTGGCAGAGTCGGCATAGTCAAAACCCTGGCGCAGGCTCGTCTGTCCTGCTCAGTCAGTCTGATCCTAACTTCTTTCAACTGCGCTGTGGTAGGTGAACGAAAGCGTAAGTAAAAGTCGTAGATTAGACACACACACACACACACACTCTGCCATCAGAGTCGAATAGAATAAAATCATCTTGTTCTATTCGACTCTATTGACAATTTCTTATTTACGTATTTGCGAAACGCGTTGACTTTCTCGTTGTTGTTTCTTTTTTGCAGCGGTCGTGACCCTGTTCTTGGACATTGCCGTCCACCCACGTCTACAGCTATGTCTGCTTCGGCTCGACACACTGTCGTTTGCAACCGAAACATTTCCACCACTATTGATCGCTGCCATTCATGTAGTCGATGTAGTTGATGTAGACGACGTCGAAGCAGCAGCAGCAGCTGCAGCAGCAGTCAAAGAAGTCGAAGAAGTCGAGGAAGTTGACGATGTCGAAGCAGCAGCAGTCAAAGAAGTAGACGATGTCGAAGCAGCGGCAGCAGCCGCAGTCGCGGAAGTAGACAGTCGAATCAAGTAGACATTCGAATCGAGTCGAGTTCCCGCAGTGTCGTTGTCGTTGTCCTTCTTGTCATACTCGGCTGAGCAGATGGACGGAAATGTGGCGCCAAAATAGCGTATATGTCACGTGGAAAAGTGTGCAAATGGCTTCTCAGACTTCTAGCAGATTTCTAATAGTCTAGAGTCTAGAGGACTCAAATAGAGGAAAAATTATTTTATGCGATTCGACTCCTCAGACTTCTATTAGATATCTAATAGAAGTCTGGAGGACTCTAATAGAGGAAAATTCTTTTTTTTTAATAAACAAACAAACGAACGAACAAACAAACGAACGAACAAACAAACAAATGAACAAACGAACAAACGAACAAACGAACAAACAAACAAACGAACAAACGAACGAACAAATAAATTAATTAATTTAAAAAAATGAAACGAGTTAGTTATTTTTAATAAAAATAATTCTTTTTTATTCTTTAAAAAGACATTGATAAATTTATACGAACAAAAAACAACTACTTAAAAATTTTAAAAAATAAAACTTAGAAGCGACTTGCTTCCATTTCATAAAAAACCAATTTGCTACATTAGACTCCATTAGAAGTCGACAGACATGTCATGCCATTGGATTGCATTGTCTTGTATTAACTGTAGTAAATCAGTTTAGTTCGAATTGATTCGAAGTCCCACAGTGTCGTTGTCATCCTTCTTGTCATACAATAGCGTATATGTCACGTGAAAAAGTGTGCAGATGTCTTTTCGTAAAATGTTTATTTGTTTGAAAAAAGTGCAATAAAAAATATAATATAATAAAAACAATGATCGAGTCATTTATTTTATTCATTCAATCATTTAAATACATCTACCTATCTATTTATCTACCTATCTACCTATCAATCAATCTAATGGATTCCATCGAATTCTAAAAATGGCCTTGTAAAAACATTATCGTCATTTTTCTCGTTTCAACGTGATGAAGACGAGAACAAATGGCTCGGGATAAAGGAAAAAATGTCACCATCATTTTTCGATCGAACGGACTGGGCGTCGACATCCGTTGCCGAAATATGGAAATGTTGCGATTTTTCCGCCGAATACGCAAATTCACTGCGACGGGGTACGAGCGGACCGATGTGTGCTTCAGCGTGAGTGTACCCACTGTTTTTATGTCGCCTTTTTTTCTTTTTACGCGACACGTGGATGGGCAGTTATGGGCAGTTTCCTCCTTTGCTTGCTCCCAATGCTTAAACAGCTCTGCCGACGAGGTAGACCATTTGCTAAGTGGCAAGCACGCAGAAGAAAGAATTGATTTGATCTCTTCATA
>JAQIXT010002427.1:0-10908 GCA_034700445.1 Stenotaenia linearis | reverse complement strand
AATGGTTTAATAAGCTGTGGTGGTTCTGTTTCAAAGTTATAAGGTAAATCATTAATTGATGAAGGCTGACTTATTTCTATTGATGTACAGCTTTGTGGCTTGGCTATTTGTGTGATCTGTTTGACCTGTTGCTGGGTTTGTTGTGTGGCCCATTTCACCTGTTTGGCCTCCTGTCGCTTGGCTTGTCTCTTTTTTTCATCTTTAGATTGCGGTATTTCTTCTTAATAATCCTCCTATTCTATAATTAATAATTTATTATACTTTAATACTTCAATGGTTTTATAATTCATTAATTAAATTTACCTTTTCTGTATCAGAGTCTACTAAAAAGTTCAGTAAATTAATAATTATTTACAATGAATATTAACCTACTTACCTAATGCAATAGTAGAATGTAAACCTTTCAGATAATTTAATATTTTATTCATTTTAATATTTGATAGTGGATATAAAAGTATACATACTTGATTGTGAAGTAGATGATTTTGATGCATCTTACGAAATTTTTTTGAAAAGCAGATGAGTTATTGACTTGTCATAAAATACAATTTTGTGGTTTGAAACTTGGTTTTAACTTCCTGTCCTTTTATTTATCCAGGAAGAGGACACAACATCGACTGGGAAAATGTTAAAATGGTGGCCAATGAAGAAGGAAAAATCAAAAGAAGAATCCTAGAAAGCTTGTTTATCAATAACAGAAAAAAGGAGGGAGTAGAAATGAATCCATTTGAAGGGTATAATGGAACCAAAGCTTGGGACGAACTGTGGAAAGACAAAACAGAAAAGACAAAGGCATCATAAAAAAATTAAAAAAAATAAAAAAAAATTTGATGATGAGGTCATGAGACATCACGTGACATCACGAGTCGTCACGTGACGTCATAGGAGGGTAGGATATGCATTGGTATATAAGAGACCAGAATAGTTGAAATATGCATTTGAGATCTGATGATGACAACGAGAGTTGTCGAAAAGCTTGGTCAACAAAAATTTTTGTGAATCAAACATACACGTTAAAAAAGCGTTAAAATCCCAAATAAAAATTAATTTTATTTGCAGTTAAACGGTGCTCTTCATTGGTTCTTGATAGCCATTCGTCACGGTTAAAACCTCGGTAATCTCTTTCTCCAATTTTTCCTAAATATTAATTTATCTTTTTAGGTAATTTTCATGAGGAGAACCTAGAAACTGTTGTTTGTATACCTGGAAACTTCTTGTAGCATTTCGAACAACCGAGTATAGCCGAGTGGCCTAATTGACCACATAATTTGCGCACAGCAGGTATATCGCATCCAATGCATAGCAGTGCAAGTCTGAAAGTCTGATGGAAAAGTGTAGAATTAATAATTTGCATCTAATTGTTATTATTTAATACCTCCGGTTCATCTGGTGATTGATAGGTTTTGAGTAAAAATCCTTTATGAAATGCTGTTTTCAATTCCTTAATTAGAGGTGCAATAAAGGAATTGACAGATTTTGGTTCGCTGGAAAAATTTGGTATGATGGCGACGATAATCCTCTCTTCTCTAGGTAAATTTAATATCATAAGATAAATTACTCCTATGGAGTAAGTGGAATGTTTAAAAGGCTGGAACCAGTCTAGATTTAAAATCAAACCGTAATGATTTTCTTTTAAGAAAACCCTTTTTTTGCCATTCTTTCCAAATTTTTCCATCATATATGTCATTTAATTGTCCTTCTTTAACTTTTCTGTCCATCCATTTATTGCACAAAGCTTGAAAATGTTGTCTGTTCACGAGTTGTTGAAGACTTTCCTTTATAGATCGATAACAGTACGTCTTGAACGGTTTAAACTTGGGTTTTCCACTTGGTGTGCTGCACTTGTATAACAACTCTGCACCACATAGTTTGCACCTGGATACTTGAGTGTATCGTGGAAACAAGCAGTTTGTGCATTTTTTGCATATAAACAATTCTGTTCTTTACCCAGACAATCTTCAAAATCATACAACTTGTAGCATTTTGAACAAACAACAAATTTTGTAATTTGCAATGCATCTTTAATTACAGTATTACATTTGTAATGTGATGGAATATTTACATTAACTTGCAAAATTTTAAATAATAAATTTAAAAATGCAATAAGAAGATGCATTGCAGAATTTGTTATGTTGTAACAAGATTGCCAAGAAAGTAAAAAATACATTATAAGATATTTAATTGTATTGGTAATGTTTTTGTGTGCTGCAAATTCTTCAAACTCATCTTCAGAACTGGAATCAATAAAATCTGACATCTGTTCATCACTTTTATCACTTGTGTAATCATCTTCAGGTGTATCATCTATTTCAGGTACAAGTTCACTAACATTAGAATTTTCAACAACAATAGACACACTAGAATCAAAATTATTTGCATCCAGAGAGTCATTTGAATTGTCATTTGTTGCTGTATTCAAGCTGTATAAATCAATCTCATTATCAGCTGATTCTGTTGTATCACATTTATGCCTCCTGATATAATTTCTGTCAAACATCTGACAACATGTTGGGCATTGTACCCTTTGCATATTATCTTGTTTTAAAAGTAATTCTTAATGCAATAACATATTTTAGATCACATTTCGTATCAAGATTTTAACTTTCAGGTGATGATAAATATTTGCAGTAAATATTTTTTTGTTCATAAAATAAATGATAAAAATATTACTTAATTATTCTTTAAATTAATCTAATAAATTTATTAAATGAATTTATTTACAAATGTATTTATAAAAGTAAATTGAATTTTTTTATACAATCAAATATTTCCAACTGAAAGTCAATTAGGCCTGTTACTGCAGAGCTGATGACGGAAGAAGAGCAACAGGCAGTTGTGTGGTTATCAGGCAGACATGTCTCGGAAAAAGCAGCTAAGTTCCAGTAGTATCATGGATATTTTACAGGTTTGAGTGTGTCTTAAATGCAGTGAATGATGTTTTTAGATGTTATAATTAGTCATCAAGTAAAACAATTCATGGATGGCTGAGAAAAATTGCAGTTGGTGTTATCAAACCGTCATGGCATCAATGGTTGATGGTTGAAAATATGAACTACAACTGTAAACACATTGTATTAGTTTAACAATAATTTAAATTATTTCTGAACAGAATCAAAAACCTAAAGCGAGAGAAAGAGAAGCAGCATCCACCCGGTCAGATAGAAAGAGAGCACGTGTGTTTACTCCAGTAAATTTTTTCTTAAAATCTCAGCCTAATTTTTCTTATTATATTTTAAAATTGAATAATTTGCAATGTGTAGAGTGTGAGTGAAGACGAACTTGAGTTTGGCTTCATGGTAGGTTGAAATTTCATTTATATACACACTTATACTTATAACAACTAGTATTTAATTAATTGAATTTATTAATAAAAAAATTGCAGAGAAACAGTGATTAGGGACCTGATGAGTTTGATTTAGTTGGACTATTCGAAATAAAACGATTTGACTTTTACTATTTTATGTTATTCGCTTCTTCTGCTTCTCTTCATACAAACAACGCAAGTGATCACCAATGAATTCAGTCTTCCTTATATAGTAGGATTGAGACTAGATCTCATCACGTGATCGTATAATCAATTCATGTATACACTTTACAATAATGACGTCATGTATCTTCAACAAATCCCCCTTACATTACACCATTAATTTTACAAAAATTCCAAAATATACAATAAAAAATCCTAACTTCTAAATTCTAACATCAAGAAAATTCATTAAAATCAATTAAGATTAAAATGTTTTAAGTTGTTTTCCGCTTTGTTCGCACTTAACGCCTTAGTGAGAAAATCCGCGATCATGTCTTCTGATTGGACATGTTTCAAATTCAGTTTATCGCGCTCAATCGCTTCTTTCACAAAATAAAATGATCTATTTAAGAATTTTGACCATTTCTTACGTGCGATCCCGCCGACAACTCTTTGTAGCACATTCATGCTATCCGTGTGTAATGGAATTTCATATTCGATATTCACTCCGAGGTCTCCGTACATTTCCTTCGTCCATGATACTTCTCTAATTAAATCCGATAAACTTGATAATTCCGCTTCCTCGGTCGAACTGGCTACTCTGCTTTGTTTATTCGTCTTCCAATTTATCACATTTCGGCCGTTTAATAAAATAAAGCCCGCAAAGGATTTCGCATCTCGTGATTGGTTCCATCCCGCATCGCTGAAACCAATCAATCCTTCCGTTTTGCAATCGTAACTCAATCCAATTTCCTTAGTTCCTCGCAAATATTGAAAAATCCGTTTAACCGCGTTCCGGTGCAAACTCGTCGGTTCCCGGTTAAACTGTGAGAACGCGCTTACTGCATGTCTAATATCCGGCCTTGTGTTGCAACTTAAATACATCAATTGCCCGATGGCACATTGATACTCGGTCAAATCCACGATCGGACAATCGTCAGTGTTATTCAAATTTTGATTTGAGTCTAACTGGGTGGGGCACGAATTGCAAGATTCCAATCCGTGGAATTTTAGCAATTTTTCAACATATCCCTTTTGGTGGATTTTCATTCCCCCATCAAATTTCTCGAATTCCAGACCTAATAAATATTTGATTTCCCCCATATCTTTCAATTCAATCTCGTTTTGAATTTTTGCAATTTCTTTCGTTTCAAAATTTAAATCATTCGTAACACTAATCACATCGTCGACGTAAACTCCGAAAAATACGTAAAATTTGCCTATCTTCTTGATGAAAAGACATGGATCAGATGGCGATTCCTTAAATTCGTTTTTCATCAAAATCTCTTTCAATTTCTCATACCAGCACCTGCTGGCCTGCTTGAGCCCATACAACGATTTTTTTAATTTGCACACAAATCCCTTCTTCTCCTCGAAACCAAGTGGCTGCTGCATGAAAATTTCTTCATTCAACTCTCCGTGCAGGAAAGCTGTCGCCACGTCATATTGTTTGATAAAACACCCATTTCGTACAGCGAAATCGATTAAAAATCTGAGTGTTTCCCCTCTCATCACTGGCGAGAAGGTCTCGTTATAGTCCTCGTACAGTATTTGGGAACACCCTACGGCCACCAACCTTGCCTTAAACCGTTCGACTGACCCATTTGCACCCAATTTCCGCTTCACAATCCACTTCGATTTGATTGCGCGTCGATCCTTTGGAAGTCTCGTAAGTTCCGAAACGCCATGTTTTTTCATTGAATTAATTTCGTTTCTCATGGCTTCCTTCCAATGTTCCCAATCTGAACTCCTCTGTGCTTCTGTGAAATTATTTGGTTCTGGGTCGTCACGCAAATAAAGTGCATGTTCTGGGTTTCTGTTCATAATTCGTTCCAAACGTCTCGCTCCTTGATCGACCAATTCTTGTTCGTTCTCTTCACGCTCTAAACGATTTCGCGCTTCAATCACTTGTTTTGTTGATCCTGGCTTTCGTCCTCTCGTACGAATTTCCACTTCTGGCTCAGCAATAGCGATATCTCGAGCGTTTTCGACCACTTCCGGTTCGTTATCTTCGATTTCCGGCTGAACGTCTCGAATTTCTTGAACTTCCGCCTCGACGTTCCCGACGATTTCTCCTTCATTTTGAACTTCCGGTTCTTGTATTTCGACAATGTTTTCGTTTCTGACCTCAACGTCGTCGTAAAACATTCTAATAAACACGTAATCACTTTCCGTTTCGACTTTCGGCATTTTGATATATCCGTTGGTATCTTCCAAAAATACGACATCGCAACTCTCGTAAACCTTTTTATCTTCTGGCACGTAAATTCTGTAGGCTTTTCGACACAGTGAATATCCCAAAAGATATCCTTCGCTACTCCTTTCGTCCATTTTTGCATATTTTCGCCCTGGGATTTTCACGAAAGCTTTGCAACCAAATCTCCGAAAATGCTTCACATTTGGTTTAATCCCATTTGCCTTCTCTAATGGCGTTTTCTCCACTTTCGAATTATATGAAGTGTTCTTCACATAATTCCCACACAACACCGCTTCTCCCCAATACTTTGAAAGCATTTCCGCATCGATGATCATTGTCCACGCGCTTTCAATAATTGTCCGATTGAATCGCTCTGCGATTCAGTTACTTTGTGGGGTATATGGAGTGGTAAATTCGTGCTTGATCCCCCATCTTCTATTAAATTCTTTTAATTCCCCATCGATAAATTCACCCCCATTGTCGCTCGTCAAACGCTTCACAATTTTATTTTGACGATTCAGCATGATAATAAAATCAATCAATTCTTTTTTGTCTCATTTTTTGCTTCTAACAGTCTCACCAAAGATTTTCTAGAAAAATCATCGACAATCGACAGTATGTAATTGGCCCCTCCATCGCTTGCAGGTTTAATTGGCCCAATTAAGTCAAGGTGCAATAATTCATAAGCCGCGCTTGACTGAAAACCATTTATTGAATTGTGTGGTTTTCTCGTTATCTTGCCCTTGATGCAACTCTCGCATCTATTTTCGCATTTATCGGCATAATCGAAACCTCGTACGAAATCGCCTCCATTCATTTTTCTCAAAAAATCGAAATTCGTGTGGCAGAAACGTTCGTGCCACAATTTTTAGGTCACTTTCGCAATAAAAAGTTTTTCCACATTTTTTTCATAATTCTTAATTACATATGCGTCTTTGATCCGCACCCCAAAAATACTGACGCCATTTTTGGTTATTTCGACTTTTTCGATATCAAAGATCACCTTCCATCCACAATCTGTAATTTTCGGCACGCTGAATATATTCATTCCCAAATCCTTCACAAACAGAACGTGTCTCAATACAATATCGATTTTGCCATTTGCTGCGACAATTTTTACATTTCCGTAACCCTCGCTTCGTAAAGATGTATTTTTATCAGCCGTCCCGATCTCAGTTTCATATTTTACGAAATTTTCCATACCTTCAAGTTCATTCGTCATGTGGCTGGTCCCTCCGGAGTCCACCAGGTAGTCGGAATCTTCAACTTCCATCGATCCGGCCATGAAAATCTTCTCGCGCGAAATTTCGTCAATCGGAATCCCGGTTGACGAAATTTCGCAATGCACCGCAATGCACCGCGTCTGTGCGACGATCGTCGAAAATTTCATGCCGCGTTCGGCCAGACTCGTTCCCGCATGATGTTTCAATCTCTCCGTCCAATCCCCCTTTGCAAGCAGGGTCGTTGATCGACTTCGGATGCCGCGTTTCATTCGTTTTCTCCCGCATGCGAATTTCAAAATCCTCGTACTCCGCAATGTCACAAGGTTGGTTGATAATCGACAATTTTTCACTTTTTAAAAAATTCTCGTCTTTCAAGTACGCAACGTTTACACGTTCGGTCGGTTTTCCTCCACGACCACGTCCACGGCTACGACCACGTCCTCGACCGCGTCCACAACCTCGAAAGTTGTTTTCCTTTTTTGGGTTTTTGCAATCACTTGATACGTGACCCATTTCGCCGCAATTATAGCACATGCTTTCTGTCGACCAACAGTCCGATTTGGTGTGGCCCTTCTTGCCACATTTAAAACAGGTAATATCAAATTTCGACATTTTGTACACATGATCACTGGTTTTTACATTATCTGCTTCATCCAATTCTAGGCCAATAATTGCATTTCTTACATTGGCGATCGTTAATTCGGGTTTACTTCTAAGGATTTTTATGTCTGTTACATATTTTGCTTCTTTTAATCCTCTTATCGCGTGACAGGCTATCTGTGTGGGTGTCATTTTTGTCCCTAATTGCATACATTTGTCTGCCAATGTTTGCACACGACTAATGTATTGTTCACCGGTTTCTTTTCTATCTTTCTTTACATTGAGCAATGCTTCTTCAGCATTTCTTTGGACAATTTCCGTCTTTGCTCCGAAATCCGTTTGAATCGTCTCCCACAGTTCATAAGCACTGTCGATACTTGCATATCTGTCCATTAATTGATCCGAACATGCCGTAACGATAACTGCTGCCGCATCGCCATTTTTCGCATCCCATTCTTTGTACTTTTTTAATTCGGCATCGTAATTATCACAACCTTTCTTAGGTTTCTCGATATCGGTCTTTTCTTCTACAAGATCCCATAATTTTCTGCCTTTTAACACTTTTCGCATTATGCTTGCCCATACCACGTAATTCGGGCCTTTCAATTTTGGTGCAGTAATTAAACCAGTAACGTCTTTCGTTTTTTCAACTTCAGTCATTTCTACTAATCGTTTTTAGTCCAATAATAGATTTTCCGCATTTTAATATCTATATCGCTCTGGTAGTTGGTTTTCAATCGCAATAACCAACAACCTCTGCTACCATATGTTGGACTATTCGAAATAAAACGATTTGACTTTTGCTATTTTATGTTTATTCGCTTCTTCTGCTTCTCTTCATACAAACAACGCAAGTGATCACCAATGAATTCAGTCTTCCTTATATAGTAGGATTGAGACTAGATCTCATCACGTGATCGTATAATCAATTCATATATACACTTTACAATAATGATGTCATGTATCTTCAACAGATTTAATGGTAAATATAATTTAACTCTTATATTTAAAACTTCAGGATTTTCTTTTCAAAAGGCACAAAAACGTAAACAGACTCACACTCTTGTTATGGAAAAACCTGATGAACGATACATCCGAATTAAGACTTCTTTGATTAATGAAATGAAATTTTTTTATTTGCAACTATAGATTAAATTAGAATTCTAATTTAATTTATTCAATGTATTAAAAATTACAGAGTGACAGTGAGGATAGTCCGGATGACATGGATTTAGTGGTAAATTAAAATTTATTTTATTTTTGAAATGTGATTAATTGATTTTGACTTTTAAGAATAAATCAGCAAATTCTACTGGTGAAGTGATTAACATAGCTAAGAAATCTTCAATTTACAATGATGACTTGTCTGAAAACTTGCCGGAAGAAAATGAAAAAACTAAAGAGGTAAATTTGTTTACATAAGTTTGGATTTATAACTTATTGATTTATAACCTAGGATGAAGACACTGAAGTGACATTAAAAGTAAGTTACAAGCTACTTTTTGTGAATAATTTTATATTTAATTTTTTATTTTATTCTCTAGGACATACAAAAATCTTTGATGGAATTAAGAGAAGAGATTCTAAAACAGAAACAAAACGAAAATGCTGAAGTGCCTACACTTATTAAAGTTCCTGGTGACATTCGAGTAAATATTTATTTTATTTATTTCTAAAAATCGAAAATTAATTATTTAGAACTATATTTAAAACATTGTTTCAATTTCTGCTTGGTGTTACAAGTGATTGGTTTTATATTTTCGTTCATGAATAATACTGCAAAACCGTTAATCGTCATATTCCTGATCGATAATAAATTAGCCCTTAAATTGAACACATAAAGAACATTTCTCAAATGTATTTTTTGTCCTTTTATTATTATAGAGACATCACCAATGCCTCGTGCTGTAACGATCCGTCCATCCGCCAAATGTATTACTTTCTCATAATTACTAATAAAATTGACAAATCCCTCTCTTTTGCACATCATGTGTCTCGTAGCCCCCGAATCAAAGTACCAAATTCTACAATTGGCATTATTATCCTGAACACATAAAGCCTAATCATACTCATTTTCCAAAAATTCATCATCATTGTAATTCACATGTCTCACGTAGACACAATCACTTTCATTAATCACGCCACGATTTGGCTGTCTACTCGTACGAAAATCGTTTCCTCTACTCATAATTCTATTCATACTATTAAACCTTCTTTGTCCCATGGACGGTACAAATCCAGCTCTTTGCCCTGGAAGATTAATTCCGTTCATCATATTTCATGGCGACGTACTAAAATTTTGATTCCCTATAAAGGGTTGGTTGAGCCCTGGTTGGTTTGGGCACGTTGCTTGAATATGACCAGTCATGCCACAAAGATAACACGTCCGATTATTTAAGTCCCGCATTCCATTTGGGCAATTTGCACGCACATGTCCAACAGCTCCACAATACCAACATGTGCCTGACGAATTAACCGCACGACCACGAGCAAATCCTCTTCCACTAGATGATGCGCCGGATCCTCGAAAACTTCCCCGAAAATTTGACGGGATCCTTGTTTGCATCGCTAAATCGGGTAGTGTTGAATTCTGGGCTGGCAGTCTACTACTATTATTGCCTTTTAATCGATCTTCAGTCGTCAACAACAAATTTTTCACATTAGCTAAAGTCAAACTAATCTTACCTTGAGATTCAAATGTTATAACGTTTTGCTGAAATTTCTCGGATAATCCCTTCAATATATAAGTGCATATTTCATATTCCTCCATCTTATCTTTTAAGTTCTCTAATTGTCGTGAATATGAAACAGCCTGATTCAGATATGCTTCAACACTTTCATTTGATCCCATCACTATTCTTGTTAAAGACACTCGTAATTTGATCTTGCTATCGACCAAGGTACCTTTGTGAACCTTTTCAAGACTATCGAAAGCTTCTTTTGCAGTCACATCATTAATAACGTGTTTGACCTGTTGTTCTGTAATGGTTTGAAGAATCGCATGCCGAATCTGGGCATCCTGTTGTACCCATACCTTTCCTTTATTTGCAAACTCTTCCGGCTTTTCATTAAGTTGTATTAGTGGTCTAGGCTGTTGCACTACCCTCCATAAACCTCTTGATTCCAGATATGTTCTGATTCGATTTATCCAGATATAATAATTGTTATCATTTAGCTTGGAAAACTCTTTAAGTTCTCTCTCATCATTAGAAGTCCCAATCGAACTCATGGCAGCCATTTTCGAATCTACTTCATTCCAATCGGCGTTTTTCTTCTACTTTTTAAACTCTTTAAACTCTTTTAAATCCAAACAAGTATCACTTTTCTCACAACATCCATTATTCATGTGACGACCTGCGACGCAAGTTAGAGGGAAATGATGGGCGGGGCTTATGCCCTTGAAAGGGCTAGGGCAGTTAGTC
>JAQIXT010002426.1:0-10914 GCA_034700445.1 Stenotaenia linearis | reverse complement strand
TTTGCTGTTTTTAAATACATTACTGTAGTTCTAGAATGTAAATATTTGGACTTTCCAAAAAGGGTGTATTTTGATTTAAAACGGATTTGGCAGACGAATTACAAAAAAAAGTAATAAGTCACAAAAAAGTCACAAAAAAGTGAATTAGCCGTTACTTTTTTTTGTAAATCGTTGTGCTAGTTACGTTTTGAAAAAAATGTAATTTCATTACTGTGGTATCGCACCACAGTAACTCATTACAATTACTAAAAAAAGCAACGTGTTACTTGTAAAGTAAAAAATAACTTCATTTTTACTCAAGTTTTTTGTAAATAATTGAATTTTTATAGTAAATGTTTCAATTTTTTTTTTACAGTTTTACTAGTTTATATAATTTAATTGCATTTTTTTTATCAGTAATTTTATTTAAAATGTT
Organism: Stenotaenia linearis; assembly: GCA_034700445.1. NCBI lineage: Eukaryota > Metazoa > Arthropoda > Chilopoda > Geophilomorpha > Geophilidae > Stenotaenia > Stenotaenia linearis. The sequence goes on along the minus strand of JAQIXT010002426.1, from coordinate 10,499 downwards.
AAAATCTGAACTCTTGGCACAGTTTCACCAATCTCAGTTAAGCGTCAATCTTAGTTTATCCTATACTGTTAATGTGTGATAATCTAAGGCCAGCACTTACTGAGATTTATGCAGCCAAACATTAATGCAATAATTTTCGTCAATTATGTCACAAAAGTAATTCGTTACATGTTATCGCATTCGTTACAAGAAACTCGTTATTACATAAGTCTAATATGAAGGAATAGTGTGGGATAAATCGAAAAATTTTTAAATAAAAGTACATTCAGGAGGAAATATTTCAGGCTAGTTTCAAAAATTAAGTGGGATTAGTTACGGAGAAATAAATGAAAATGCAACTGTTTTGACATCATGCATTCACAGAGCGCTCAAATATCAACCAAATGAGATTTAATCAATTGGAGATAGCATGACTTCTTTGTTCCAAATTTCAAACAGTGCACGACTTGTTATTCATTGTCAGAATCATTGTTGGGCGTTACCAAGTTCCAAAAATAGATTTAATTCTCAGAATATGATACCGCCCATTATTAAATGCTATAGAGATTTAAGTTTTGATTGTGGATGTAATTCTGTTGTGGAACGACGACGTCATCGCAAATCGAGAAGGTGAGAGGTTTTTACTTCTCGCACAGATCGCATTTGACGAGATAATATTTTGAGATATATTTCGTTGGGTACAAAATTGTAGAGATACAAGTAAACTGAGATTGTTTATAAGTTTTAAACTTTAAACTTTAAAAATTACCCTAAAATTTTCAAAATCAATCCGACAGTATTCCTTTAATTTGCCTCGTGGCGAAATACACATACAGTAGTTGCTATGTAAATATTAATAAATGCAGTGCAGTGATACGGTCGATTAATTTGATTGACAGAAATGATAAATCCTATATCAATCAATGCTATAATCAGTGTATGTGAGAACTTGGTATTCATCAGAATAATATTACAGTCGGGGAAATAATTTCAATTATAATACTTTCTATTCCAACAGTGATATTAGCGTTGCTCAAATTGTATTTTTGAAAGAAGTGATTGGAACTACTGAAATTTCAATGACTTAAATAGATTATGTCAAAGGCTGAAAAAAATGCTTAGTCAACTGGAAATGACGTGATTCTCATCAGCAGTGTCAAAATCAATTGCTTAAAGCAAATTAATTAGAAGTCGGAAGTTATCTTCAGCTGAAACGGAAAACAATTCAATTAAACACTTGTTTAATTAATTTTAGTGAGTTTGCAGAAGTGCATTTCCTGTTGTGAAGTCATAACCCCTCACAGGTTACAACTCTCTGAAGTTGAAGTTTTGACAAATAATTTTGTTATGAATTCTAATTCAATTTGAAGATTATGGTAAAATAATTAATAACCATCATTAATGCACACTTTTTAAATACTAAAATATTAGGGTAACACCATTCAAATCCTGTTGATGTAAGTAATGAAATGCCGCCATCTTTGTTTTGCTATTTACTGAAGTGTGATTGGTGGGTTTTACAAAACAGAATTAAAGATAAAATTGGCCCTTTTCAAAGAGAGATCTGGTCGACAATGGCTTCGTCCAGTGCTGCATCAAAACGAGGCTGTGGCGGATACCATCCAATCCAAACTCATTGATGTTTTCAGTAAAAATAAAGCTAATGTCTATAAATGTTATTTTCTTACTTTTTTACCTTTCAGTAATTATTAAAAACTTATTTAGTTAATCAGATTAGGCCTTTTATTACTTTTTAAAATAACATGGTAACTTTCTATACTAGAACCATGATGGAATGCAGCACTAGCAACATATTTTCCCTGTCAGAGCCTCTTTTTCAGATTGAAGGCTCGTGGGAAGCCTCGCAAAATCTCACGACTCAGAAAAGGCTAATAGATTCATCTTTCAAAGAACACGAAAAAAGTCTCATTTTAGCTAGAAGAATATTCTTTCACAGCAAAAAGAACATTCTGTGGTGAAAATTCTTATTAGTGTGAATCCACCTTTAATCAATTTGAAAAACCTTTCTCTTTTTTGTTTGTTCCCTATAATGTAAGGAACCAAACTGCTTGTGTAGTTGACACCGATGGGTACCTTATAATCAGAAAATATCATCAGCGTTATAACTTATGAAGGTGTCAGTCTGTTTGTATTACCTTAAAGTGCTGGGTTGGAAGAAAGAAATACATGGAGAAGACATACAATGATACCAAATGTTCTCAGAATGCTCAGTTGTAAACAATCACGACTTCCATGTTGAGTCAAAATCACCATACATTTCGATGGCGAGGAAGGAAACTTTGGAATCACCAATATGAGGCTGTGATTGTTTAAATTTTAGCTGGTGTACCCAGTTTTTAAAGCAGTATTCCCCAGCCCCCACTCCTCCCATGGGAACAAAGCAGCAAACCTTTGTTACAACTTAATTCTCTCCTCAATAGTGTTAAGTTGACATTATAATATATACTGTAATAAAACTTTATAATGAAAAATTCAGGGAAATGCACTGCTGCAAAAAGAGACCATTGTTGTGACTTGGGAAAGTTTTATAAGGGATTTTCTAAATTTTTGTCTTATTTTGCCATTTGATGTTTATGTAATTTAAGAGAGGATGATTCCATACAGGTTGTGTTGCTTTGGAATACATGCGATTGAATTGATGTTAAAGTTAAATTATCTTACAAATTTTCAGTTATCTATTGTTTAATTTGTATATATATTTCTCTACTTTGTAAATAAAGTTAGTTCTTTTTGGACCCAATTGAGAGCATGTCACTGTGCTCATTTCTTCATTGCCAAGTGCAACAACCATGCACCACTGTTATAAATGTAGGTTTCAGATACAACGAAACTTTATAATAAGGAATGCAGCCACAAACTCATTAGTAACAGACTAAGTTTGAAACGTTGCATTTTATTTAAGATTAGCGTAATACTCTCATAAAATATTTAAACAATTCCTGTTGTGTTTAAAGAATTTTGTTATGAATATTTGCTTTATAATTGGTATTTTAATATTTAATATAAATCGTTAACAGTATCCATGACAATAAGCGGTGTTGCTCAAAGCAACTTGTATTGTGGTCATTATGACTAAGGGCCACTTGCCAATCTCAGTTAATGCTAACCTTAGATTACAACTATGCATTAACAGTACAGAACAAATTATAATTAAAGCTTAACTGAGATTGGTGCAACCTGCCACTGTGAGGTTGAACATCTAAAAAAAACCTCTGCGTGGTAAAAACCTCTTTTGAATGGTAAAAAAAACTCCATTTTAGCATGGTGTGTGAGAATGATGTAGAGTAAATAGACACCTGTGAAACTCTTTGAACCTCATCAATTAAACACCTTCACTTTATTTTTATACCAAAAAGATGTGAAAGTTAAACTCCTCATATGTATTCAGTTACAGAATTCTTTTTACTTTCTAAATAAGATGTTTAAACAGTGTTAAAGCCAAATTTACACTCTAATAATGCCTTTATTTTTCTGTCTTTAAAGACCAGTTGCACCAAATCTAGTTAAATTCAGGTTTAAGTAACCTGCAGTTAAGATAAACTCTGGACTAAAAGTAGTTAAAAGAACTCTGTTGCGCCATTCAACTTTTGTAACAATGACAGCGATTGCTCGAAGCTTACCAAATCATCAAAAATGACCAGTTAAATTTTAAACCTTAGTTTTATTTTCAATCTGCTTGGTGGAACATCAGTGTTAAACTAAGTTTGAAGCCACAATTAAACTACAGTTAAATTTAACTAGCGTTGCTGCAACCGCCCCTAAGAGAAGTTATCCCTATTATAATGCGAAATGAGTAAAACACTATACTTCAAATTTATTCTTACTTTTACTCTAATAACTAACACAAAACAGACAATGAACATATTTCTTCAATGAAACACCATAAGAAAATCATTGTTCAGCGATTCCCTCTAGAGTATCATAAAACACATTCTCGTCTTTCATCTGGCTAGATTTCAAAGGTCAAAGATAAAAAAAAAAATTAACATACAACTATATCCGCATTGCGGGTATACCTTTGACTGAACAAAATCGTAAGTCGAAGGTCCTTTCGATAGATATTACAAGGGATTACATCTTAAACTGAGTAACGATAATGAGGGACAACACTTTTCCAATAAAGACGTACACAAAATTAAGTCGTTTAGAACATTTCACTCGATGGCGGTTTGGCTGTGGAAGTCGCGGTTAGCAAGAATCTTGTTAATAATGAACCAATTTGATAACGAAATTAAAATTCAATGCACCGAAGTGAAACAAAGGGATGGCATTATATATTGAATTTCAACGGCGTTTATCGAATCAAAAACACACAGCCAATTGAATTATAAATTTGCAAACTCAGATAATATATATCAGTGTAACCAACAAAAGACGTCTATCATTCAAAGCGTTAGTTTGAATTGTGATATGATTGACATGAGAAATTTGGAGAGAAAATTAAATTATAAAATAAAATTATGTCAAGGGAAAAGAAGCAAGAAGGAATAAAAAATGAAAAATTCATGGGTGTATTTTATACGAGGAAAACACTAAAGCTGAATTTTTAATATTTAATTTATTTTTAAAATGAGTCGGGGTGAAAATGGGGGGAAAAATTTCTGTGCTTTAACTGCAAGATTTAACAAATTAAGTCACATTTAGGAGCTTATGAGCAGGAAAAAGGGTAGTTTTAGGTGTGACCAGAGGCACGGAAACAGATGTTTAAGTGGCGATAAAAAAATGTTAATGGAGGCTATTACCATAAGAAGGCCCTTGTAGGCATAGATGCAACCTAGGAAAATGGTCATCCGGTCGCTTTTGCAGTATTCCATGATTGGTATTACGTTAATATCTTCGTCCGTGCTCGATGTCTGCGAATTAATTGGATTTATTGATTTGTTTATAGGAAATATTTGTTTATAGGAAAAATAAGTTTGACATTCTGAGAAAAGTGTGAACAATAAAATGGCAATTTTTTCCGGTTTTTATTTTATTTTTTTCTGAAAATAGGATGTTCTAAGCTTAAAATTTAATGATAGGGGAGAAGGGAATAAAGAGAGTGAGAGCAACGTGTGCATCTTGTGTTTATAGACTCTTGGGAGTGACTTTAATGGTCCAATTTTGTGACAGATTTATCTTTCCTTCAGGAGTTAGTTTGTTCGGTGGAAATAAGATATTTTTTTTCACGATCAATTTGACACTTTTCTCACCTCTGGTTGAAGTTCTTTGGTCTCTCTGTAGAATGGATCGATCGTTTGCCACGTGGTCATTATGGCAATATCCATTGATAGAAGAATTCCCACTATTATAAAAAGTTTGTAGTCCCTAATGACCTATGTAGGAGGAAATAATTAATTTGTATCCGGTTAGTGTTATCGCGAGTATATCCTGATTTTTTTTTGATTTTTTAATTTTTAATTTTTTTTACCTTTTTGTTCAATTTAATGTTGGTGAAAATGGCGTGAACTCGCCACGTTTTGCTGAACATTGCTCCAAATGCAAGAGAGAAGCCTGCCATTAGGGCCCACGCTCGCATCTAGTGAAGAATTTTAATGATATTTCAACTGAAGTGCATTGGAATTAGCGGTTGGCAACAAAAAGAGGTGAAGAACAAAATACTAAGAAGAAATTCTTCGAGTAAAAGTTTTGTTTTACTTAGCCGACTTGATGGCACTATGCGGACCCATTCCCCCTCGTGTTGCTTTTTCCCAGTGCAGTAATCGTGACCTGCATTTCTTGAACTTTAATTTTTTTAAATTTTAAATGCTCTTCTCTTGTAATGCGGTCTTAGAAGCTAAATTTCTCCTAGTTTCAATTCAAAAGATTAAAAAAAAAGTGTTTGCAGTTTAATCACCTTGAACACCAGTGTAATTCCCAATAAAACCAACCCACAAACCAACTAATCCTAGATTCGACCAGATGTGTCAGTTTTAATAGCACATCCGCAATGAATGGAACCTACGCACTGTTCCTTAATTGCTCGCCTTCCTATGCATCGACCAAGAAATTGGTGTTGACTAATATCGATGGCAATGCACCTCAGATCACAAATACATTTTGGGGCTATATTAAAATTAATAGTATTTTACAGTAATAACTATAGAATCTATAGTTTACTAGGTTCCAAAATAATATAGAAACTATATAAAATTCTACTGTAATTTGCTAAAACTTTTTCCCCAAGGGATTGTTGACTTTGTGAAACATAATAATCACAAGGAATATGCAGTAATCTACTGTACATTCAAATATTTATTCAAATGAGCAAAAAGTTTTAAAGCATTTATTGGTTTAAGTCGACTTCCAATCTCCCTGCTGAGGAAGGATGTTTATTACTTTAATACAAAACGGTGGAATGAAATTCAAGAACTACAACATCTGCCAGATGCTCAAGTCTGCAAGAGTTTAGCATTAATGTGTAGAGCACCGTTAAAATATTCATGTGAACAGAATCTATCTGTTAGTCTTAAAAATATTTACAATTTTAGCAAAATAGTTTACATATTCAAATTGAACAATGTAAACTCTTGAGTTATTAATAGAGATTTAACACTGTATTGGTATCTTTGAAACCCTATTCTAGGTACCGACTAAGGGGTTTAAAATGTGAGGCTATTACGCCACCGAGGCGATCGTTATTTGGTTATTGTTAATCAATCGGGCGAATAATCGCTTGCGCAGTGAACTTAAACGAGTGAAACTATAATTATTCCTAGATTGACTAAAATATGAATATAATCACTGTTACAATAAATCAAAAATAGGGCAGGAGGCTATTGCACTATTGGACCCGCAAAGAGCTATTAATCACCTAATTACATTGTTATTGTTAAATCGTCTTTGGAGTATTTTTAAAAATGACTAATGAATACCCTAATCAGCAACAGTGCAATTAGTTTGACATCATGAATACAAAATTAGTGTTTTTTTTGCAATAATGTGATTCTTAAAATTTTCTAATATATAATTCTCTCTTACTGTGCAAATGAAAGGAAAGGCATCGGTGCTTGTTAGTTGACTATCCAAGCCTAGTAAGATGACACTGGTGTAGGTTAAAATGCAGCCAATTATTATGAGGTTGTTGAGATAAGGACTGGACATTTTGATGAATCTTTAAAATAGATTTAAAAAAAGTTATTTGTAAGATCAGAAAGCAAAAGAAGATTTTCTAGAGATTATATTCAGCTGTAGTTCTTCCAAACTTCAAAGAAGATATATTTTCCCTGAAGGTTTAAACTTTTACTGCAGAGGGATTTGGAATCTTGGGAGGAAGAAAAATAAAATGAAGACTAAGCTGAAAAATCTTTTCGAAAAATATGGAGATATTATTCAAGGTTGGGTGCTGGAAAAAATATAATCGATTAAATATTAGAGTTCAAACGCTCTTGAACTGCTTTTAAAGCAAATTTGTCTTTTTTATGTTTCGTGCAGGAGATAATTCAATTGCGTGATCTTGCAGTGAAACAAAATACAGTTTTGCAGGGGGTATACTAGTGAACATTCCTTCATATGTCCAAACTTTCATCTTTTGCCCATTATTGGTTTGTGAAGCATCATATATATTTTGTTTGTTTGTTTCTAATGGAAACTAAACGCACTTACAGTCATGCAAGGATATTGCTTCTGCATTTATTTTTACTTGGTAAATAAAAATTTCTTGTAAATATAAGAATTTCACCCTTTGAATACTCTGACTTTTAGATAATTTCTGTTGATCAACACTTGAAAAAACAGAAATTTTATGCGAAAAAATAAAAGAAAAAATTGGGATTGGGTCAGCTTTAGCTGTTAATGTAATGGAAGTGCTAATTGGACAAACCTTTGATTTCTGAATTTGATGTTGATAACTAGGAAGACTGATGCTGAAATGATCCCAATGGATGCTGTGGCAGCCAAGATAGAGTAAATAGTCAAGTTGACTCTGGTTTGCTCGTATTTATTTAGCGTGTGGTCAAGTGGGGGTCCACTACCTGATAAAAGGATTAGATGTTTGTTTGAAGCGAGTAGCGAATTAGGACATATTGCAACTTTAATCATTTTTATGTGTCACAGTCGGAGCACGAGTTTGATGGGTTACAATGTTATAGATAACTTGCCTCTCCAGGAAATTGGTTTTCCCTTTGTAAGATCCAATTCTCCAGAAATGCTGTTGTATTCGCCAATTTTGACTTCTCTGCCACCTGAAAATGGAAAATAAAAGTTAAATTTTTTCATCAATATATTACGAGTAATGTATGGTAAAAGCGCAGTCGATATCTCGAAATTTCCTAGTGAAACAGGAAAATCGAGCGATTGCGTCGAGGCTTTTTCCTCGCTTGTTTTTATTTGCAATTGCCTGCTGTCTTGGGAGAGGTTACGTGACCCTTCAATGTTTGAGAAGCACTACGGAAAACAATAGCCGTTGGTAAGTTGGAATTCTCGCAAGCCGAAATATAGGTCTAACGATTGATCCAATTGTCAATGAAGTCGTTTTGCTGGGCTTATCGTATTATTTGTTGGTCATTATCAACCTTGACAGTGCAAATCTCGAAAGTAGTGCGTGGCCCGCTTTTACTTTGGGGTCGCTTTGTTTCGTTTGAGGGTGTTGCTATGGCAGCAAATGTTCCTAAATGTCTTGATGGTCTGGTCAAGGGTGAATCCGCAGTTGAAACTTGCGGGCCTATTCAACCTTTCGAAACATTTGTGAGATGTGCTTCTTGAGAGAAGATTGCTTGTTCTGGGTTGTTGAGTGCTGGTCTTAATTAAAGAAGTGGTTCTAGATAATTTGAATTTTTTTTTTTAAAATAAATTTAAATTCTCAAAGGGCGGTTTCAGAAATTTGTTCTAATTTGGTTTATGTAATTGTAAATGTTCTTAAATAAATTTTTTAGGACTAGCAAATAATGGTATTTTTATTTGGTGGGTGATCACATGAAAATCTCAGAATTTACCAGAAAAAACGACCAATAAAATATGATGAAAAGCACAAAACGATTTTAACGTGGCAATGAACTTCAGTCGACAGCGTTTTGATAAAAATATAATTCCATATTTTATTTATTCAGTAATTACGACCGATGGATTTGTGGTAATGTAATGAACAGTGGGGTTGCCTCTTCCTAAGAATTTATTTTCCACAAAATTAAATGCACAACTGAATAAACAATCGCATTTAGTGAACATGGTCAGCTCGGATCAAGATGACTCCAGTTCAACTTCAGTCATCCAAAGGATTAGTTTTAGGATTAGGGTATGATTTATCATTTGTGTGTGACGTGAAATTACAAGAAGTAAATCGTTGATGTGTAATCTCTGCGATTAGTTTGACACTGTACTACGTTTTAATTCACGTTTCATTGTAACGTGAGAGTTAAACAGTAGTAAAATTATTATTAATAAGTAATAATAATAATTGTATGATTAATTTTAATAATTATTTAGTGAAAATTGACATTTAGAGTTTTAAAAAAATGTTAATGCAATTAATATGAAATATATATTAGTAAATTTAGTAAATATTATTTATTTATAGTAATTGGCTTATGTCCAGTTTTGTTTGGATGTGTTTCTTCTTTTTATAAAATTTTTATGTCAGGATAAAAAAAGACCCGTTTTGGAAATGATGGAAAAAAATGACAACTGGTCTTAATATTTTAATAGCAAAAGGAAATGTTAAATATTTAATGGCAACATTAATAACGGGGTAACAAAAAGGAACTGAATTTATATAGAGTATTTGCTTGCAATGAAGACGTATTATGTTCATTGCAGCTGTCAAAATTGTTATTGTGAATTTTTTATGGGGAAGAAGACACAAACAAAATGGAACACATGATTTATAGGAGAAATAAAAATACTTTGATCAATTTAAGCAAACCGCCAGAGGTTTTGGGTCTCATCTGAGGATTTGGATTAGATCCACACTCTGTGAATACAAACTGTTCAGTTAATGAGATCCACGTCCTCAGAACTCTGTAAATCCAGCAAGAGTCCCCACAACAATCTCCCCACCAAGATTGTAGGGAACACGAGTTACATTCAATGCATAGAGTAACACAGAGTCGACAGGTCCGTAGGAACCCCAAAAATTTAGTGGCAGGTGACAAAGCCGTCTAGTGTTTTTTTTTTTTTAAACAATTACATAGTATGATTTGATTGCATCTAAACCAACAAGATGTTAAAAAATAAATAAATGTACAGTAATGTAGTGAAATAAATTGTGGGTATGTTTTCCCACATTTTCTTCACATTTTGCAATTTTATGCACTTGCGTTGCAAGTTATTCTAATCTTAGAATGTTGCATAAATTAATAATGGTGAAACAAGCGATGTTGCAAGGCACTGGCCAATTACAAAATGGAGGCACTTTATTGGCATGGCAAACATTACAGTGTTAAATGCAAAAATTTATTTCTAGTTTCTGCAACATGGGAAGAAATTTCTCTCCATTATTGGCCGCGTTTCTGTTAGATATAGTAAAACTCATCTGGGTGATGTGAAAATCGACTAAATCTAGGTCACAGCAAATGCCAGTTAAC
>JAQIXT010002425.1:0-10917 GCA_034700445.1 Stenotaenia linearis | reverse complement strand
ATAATAAAAATTATAATAAAAAGCTTTTGGTTTTATATTGCTGTTTTGTCTGGATTTCTTATCTTCAGATTTCATTATCATCCACTGAAATAAATGAATAAAAAGGTTAGAAATGTTTAACCTAAGTGAAATTGAAATAATTAGGATTTATGGATTATTAGGGTAATTAGATGGAAATTATTGAGATGAATTTGAAATGTCATGAATTCTTGTAGATTTTGAGAGATTTTGAGGTATTTTGGTGAGTTAGATAAAAATGTGATGATTTGGTTGGGATTTTGAGAATTTTGGATTGGATTTTGGTGATTTGGATGAGATTTTGAAAATTTTGGATTGGATTTTGATGGTTTGGATTAGATTATGATGATTTGGATTGAATATTGGTGATTTGGATGAGATTTTGAGAAATCTGGATTGGATTTTGGTGGTTTGGATTAGATTAGGATGATTTGAATGATATTTGGTGATTCAGATAAATTTTGGAATTTTCTGAATGTCAGATTTAATGAAATTAAACTTAAATTTGTTAAAGTTGAGTACATTTTATAGTTATTAATAACCACTTAAGATTGTTAATGCCCACTTAAACATTCTACTTAAATATTTATCATAAAAATTTACTTAAATTTATAAGCAATCTCTTGAATTCATTTAAATATACTAAATCCACTAGGTATAATCCTGCAAAAATCACAATAAAATCTATCAAAATCCTGATAAAATTCACTTTATTCAATGAAATCCACTAAAATCATCTTGAAATTAAATTTATTTTTGTTCTTCAACAAAAATAAATCGAAAATGCACTAAATAAATTTCCTAAGATTTCATAAAGATTTCATTGATCCAAACATACAATATGAGGGTTTCAAGATCATATCTTAATCATCCCATCATAAATCTCATTGCAATTAACATAAGAGTAATAAATTACTATCAAGTAATGATTATAAAATACTTACATAAATACCGTAAAAATCACTGTTATGGTAAAAGCCATAATAGTAAACCATCAGTACTGACTAATACAAAATAAAACTTTCAGATGTCCAGAAAAACCATATAGAAACCAACAAGACGAATGAAAACTTTTACCGTATTTCATCGATTCTAAGATGCACTTTTTTTCACTTTTTAGCGTATCAAAAATCAGGGTGCATCTTAGAATCGATGACATCTTAGAATGTGCTGTCATTTGGTCAATTTTGCCAAGTGTCCTAAATCTACATGTCAGACACAATGGCAATCAAGTACACGGGGTTATTAGTTAGGGTATCAATGAATATAAAGGCCAAACATGATAAGTTTTGCTTGATACTTGTAATTAAAATGAATTAAATAACATAAAATTACCAAAAAATGTATCACATCTGAAAATGTGGATAATCCACTAATAATCCACTAATAATCCACTATGACATTTTTTCCTTATGTGGGGGTCTAAAAATGTGGGTGCGTCTTAGAATCGATGAAATACGGTAATGTTAACTAGGTTCCGCTAACTTTTCTTGTCTTCTAGTCAGTAACAAGACAACATGCCAGAAGATTGGGCAAAACTGGCAAAAATAACCAGACTTTTGGTAAAACTCATTTACATTACTCATTTAGAAGTGACAACTCTCAGAAAATCAACAAAGAATGGATAGATAGTAGCAACTTCCTTATCAAGCGCTGCTTGAATTAATGTAGTAAACCAATATCCCTTAATCTTTCATATTTTTATATTCTACGACACATGGAAGTGGTCTGAATCGATGTTAGAGGAAAATCTTACAACCAATCTACATAGTCTTGTCCAGGAAAGTCTGCTTGACTTCACTTCAAATCGCCTATCGCGAGAACGGAAATATTTCTGGATAAATGACGAACGTGTGAAAATGCTTCAGTTTCAGGTCATCACTTCCAAGAAAGATATTCGACCTTAAACTGAATCGCCATGTTTTTCAAGGAGTGATCACGCAATAAGTATTCCCACTGAAAAATCGTATTGGAAATTTTCCAATTATATTAATGGATTTTACACTTGGCCTTTTAATTGATACCCTAACTAATAACCCCTTGCACGTGATTGTCGTTGTGTGTGACCTATGGATTTAAGATACTTGGCAAAATTGGCCGATTGACAGCGATTCTAAGACGCACTCTGATTTTTGACATGCTAAAAAGTGATAAAAGTGCGTCTTGGAATCGATGAAATACGGTAATTTTCATATTGGAATTTCATCAAAATTTGAACAATTTTGATGGAATTTTGAAACAGGGATCACATTACAGTAGTAGCAAACCTAACACCAGAAGTTGATTCACTGATAAGTGAGCTAATCAGCTCCTTAGGGTGCCACTGGGATGAACAAATATGAAACTAGGAAGTATAATACCCAATACACATGCTATCAAAGAATAATGGTAGGATCTAGGATATCACCGTCAAATCTCTGACCAGAGCTAAATGATTTCAGTAAAAACTGTTTGACATAGAGAATGTCCGGTCTTGACTCATTTTTTATTTCAAATATTGCCCGAATTGAAGGAATTAAATTCAAAATTTAATTAAATATACTTTAAATTATACTTTAATAATAATCTTTTTTTATTTAAATAATTGTCGTTTAGTCTTACGTTCTAGTTTTTATCATTATCAATCCGAGCATTGAAAAAAAAGTGGTTAAAACTCAGGACACTAAACTTGCTTAGAGGACTACCGTATTTCTTCAAATAGCCCCTCCACTACGAATAGCCCCGCCTTCGAATTATCCCCACACGTGCAGTGGGGGCATTGTAACAGATCCCCACCCTCGAATTCTGCCTGCCCCTACAATCAGGGCCAGCTCGAGGTAATTGGCGCCCTTAGCGAAATACAACTTCGGCACCCCTTAATATCAATATTTATGATATTTTAGACTTTCAAAACTTTTTAAATTTAAAATTCAAAATATTTTGCAAATTTTTAAATGAAAATTCAACAAAAATTTGCAATAATACAAAAAGAAAGTTGCAAAAATTTAAGGAATTTTGAAAAGACTTAAGGCAAAAGGAGGACATTTTGCAAAATCTGAAAAAATTTTGCAAAATATAAGAAAAAATTGCAAAACTTCAAAGTGATTTTATGAAAAAATTTGGCTGCTCTTTGGATTCCGCTGTTATGTATAATGCACAACCATGTGCCTTCCCATCCTGGCGCCCCCTGCCTCACGTGCCCTTAACCCTCTGACTACCAACGAAAAAATATGGGGGCATAACGGAAGCCCGTCGACGGGAATCCCGCCGCGAAGGATTCCTGTCGAAGGACTCCCGTTGAGGGGATTCTTGTCGACGGGATTCCCATCGAAAATAAACACGGGGAATCCTGTCGAAATTGGCGACATGGATTCCCGTCGAAAAACAGTGGGGAATCACTGTGCCACCATCCTAGTCTAACAAGGTGGGCTCCTGCCCCCCTTGGACCCCCCATCTAACCTAAAAAACCTATAAAAAACGTTTTTTCAATGGGATTCCCGTTATTATTTTCGACGGGAATCCGTCAATGAAAGTTGCGTCGACGGGATTCCTGTCGACGGGAATCCCCGTGACCACTTTCGACGGGATTCCCGTGACTCATTTTCGACGGGAATCCCGTCGATGGCATTCTGCTCCCCGAAAAATATCACATTAGTGGCCATTGTACATTTGTACATAAAACTTGGCCACTGGTTAGAGCGCTCTACCCGATTTTGTCACAAGTGGCGCTATTTATAACAACAAATTATGGGATTTTAGAAGGATTTCAAGAGAATTCAGAGCCGTAACTACATTGGAACAAACAGGAGCAGCCGCTCCAGGCCGGACAAGGTGAGGGCCGGGACGGGGATGAGGGTAGCTCGAGTTTGGCAAAAAAGCCTGATTTTCTTATTGATTTTTGCTCCACTTACAGCCCCAAAAGGCTATTTTAGCAAAAAAATACCCCGATAAAGCCGAAAGAAGGCTTTGAAAATTCTTCAAAATCCGAAAAAAACGCTTTGAAAATTCTTCAAAATCCGAAAAAAGGCTTTGAAAATTCTTCAAAATCCAAGAAGGCCTTAAAAAAAGGCCTTAAATCCCAAAAGGGCACCCCCCCCCCCCCCCAAAAGGCCCTAGAATTTTTTTTGGCTCCAGGCCTGAAAAAATGTAGGTACGGCACTGAGAGATTTTTAAGAGAATTCAAGAATTTTATAGGATTTCAAAGGATTTGAAGTCCAAAATCCAAACCTGTACGAGATTTCACCGAATCTCGTTTGTCAGCCCCTTGTCACAATCTCCAAAACCCCAGACCCTCAAATCGAAACCTAATAGAACCTCACTCACTCTCTACAACAACTCGTGCCGAAGCCCGCACTTCCCCTTCTGCATTCCTGGCCACACAGTAATAAGTTCCGTCATTCTGCGCGTTAATGTCCAACAACTGCAGCCATCCCGTAATCTCAAACTGCTCTGGTCCGCCTCGAGCTTGCACGGCCACGTGCTGATCATCGCTGGGCAACGCCATTGTAACTCCGTCACTTCCGGTTATGTGCCACTCTATCGTCGGAATGGGGAAGCCCATCGCCTCGCACGAGAGCGCCGCATTTGATCCTTGTTTCTGCCTTACATCATCGGGTCCAGTTACAATCCATGGAGCTAGAAATTGAAATTTTAAAAAAAAATTAATTTTTTTAATATCTGAATTCATAAAATTCGACCTTGAGCTGTGATCTTTTGATTCGCAGATGGATTGCAAAATTAAACAAGGTCTTTCATGTTAGTTTATAAACATAATTTGAGATTGGAGACCTTGAACTGTGATTTTTTGTTATTATGTTGTCAGATGTCGAGTAAAAAATTGCATACGATACGATGTACCGTTATTGATGAAATGTAACTTCAAAGTGAGATTCAAATTGATGATCTATTCGTTAACGAAAAGCCTTTTTTAAAATCTAAGTGTAAAAACTTGCTAAAGTCTCTCTTAACTTAGCTTCGTTTCTTTGATTACCCTAATATAAAAATTAATTGGTTGATTTCCATCAAGACAAATGAACAAAAGCATTGGAAAGCAATGAATATCGTTAAATGACCAATGAAAACAATTAATTGACCAATAGAAACCATAAATTGATGAATTGAGACCACAAATTACCAGTTGGATGCCATGTACAACTACAGTATACTAATTGCATACCAGTATGTGGTTTGAATTGGCCAATTAATGGTATATCCACTTGGTTTGCATCGGTTTTCAAGTGGTTTCCGTGTAGTTTCTATTGATTTCCAGTAGCTTTTATGGCCAAATTTCCTGATGAAAACAGACCAATAATTTTCCAAGTGAGGTGGGTCATAGGAGTATAAGACTATAGTTAGATCAAAAATGGTTAGAATTAGGTTTAAGTTTAGGTTTAACTGCTGCATCTAGCTTTAGCTTGTTGTCTGGCCTGGGCACATTGCTAATCCTAACCAGACCAAAACCCAGGGACATGCTAGAAGTAATTGGCCATTCTACAAATATGGCTATGTTGCATGACTGGGTGTGAACCACAGCTTGTAAGGATTATCAGCTTTAGGCCTTCAAGGTTATAAGTCCCCCTTCTACCTGCACTCTTTTCCCAACCAGCCCATCATTAATGTGCTGCCAGGCATCATCCAGAGAAATGAAATTTATTCATTCAAAGAAGGATTATATTTAGACTAACAGCACTTTTACTATTAAGGTTTTGCAGCCCAGCAAGACCACACAAGATCTAAACTATTTTCTGCTCAATGGCAATCCATAGTGCACAATAAGAGATATGTCCTCTATGTCACAATAATGGATAAACAGAATATTATTATACTATTGTAACATTCTCAGAATGTCAAATTGGCAATGTTTTTCCACTCATCCTTAGGACTTTCTTTTATATCTATAGAAAGTCCCACGGATATGATATGGATTGCAGATTTGCCCACCCATGGATGTTCTCAAGATTTCCAAAGATGGTCCAAACTGATGTCCACAGGACATCCTATTGGAGAAAACAACCTACTACAGAAAACAATTGGTCTGTTTCCATCAGGAAATAAAAAGCAAATGGAAACCAATAGAAACCACATGGAAACAATTTGAAAACACGTGGAAACCATTAATTTACCAATGAAAACCAATAATTGACCAACTGGGATCAATAATTACCAATTAAAACGATTCACTGGCCTCCAATTGGTGTACTGGTGTATGGTTTCCAACTGGTTTAAGTTGGTGAATTAATGGTTTGTATTGGTCAATTTATGGTTTTCATTGGTCATTCAATTGTTTCCATAAGGTTCGATTGGATTTCATTAGGTTTCTATTGGTTTCCGATTGCTTTTCGTCAAAATTTTCTGACAGAAACCAACCAATCGATTTTTCGAGTGGGGAATCGATGTCCACAAGACATCCTAAAATCATCATCCCTTCAGAGATGTATATAATGGACATCCATTAGTTTTTGATATATTTATTAAGGAATATTCCAATTATTATTCGTGTTTTTGGACCATCTGGATATTATGGATATCCTTTGTTTAAAATTACGCGGGCACTCGTCAACAGATTCGTGACCATTTGTCTTTCGGGTGGCGGTGCACGAGTCAAGATGAGGCTATAACTCCTTCTGCAATCTGGAAAGTCCCAGGTTCTACCATTACCTGCTCGGCACGGGCCGCGAGATTTGACTTTGAGTCCATCACGTTTCCTGTAGGCGTCTTCCATCAATTGGCACATATTGTAGTAAGTTTTGCTGTTTGTGCCACACACTACATCGTTTTGTTTGCAATAACAGATGGCTTCTGGTTCGTCCTTACGTAAGAAAAAAGGAAATCGTTATCAGATTGATGTATTTCGGTGTTTTTAAATAAATTTGCTTGAATAAGAGATGATCTTTTGGCCTGCTGGCGAAATGAATGAGTAATTTTAAAGTTGGTGCTCCATAGGTCGAGATATGAGATTAGATTGAGTTGTGTACGTGGCGCGTTACGTGTTACGTAAGTTGGGGTTAGCGGTGTTTGTGAATTTTAATATGATGAAATTAAGATGAAATTTTTTTTTTTTTTTTAAGTTTTTTAAAAATAGTTTTGGTGTGATTTTAATTGGAAAGTGTTAAAAAAATTGAATTGAATTTTTTTTTTTTTTTTTTTTTTAAATGGACTGTAATTACGTAATTTGTTGTTTCCGCTACAGTTTTACCAAAAAAGAAGTAAATGATGAATTTAAGTTTAAAGTCTATGAAATTTGTTGTTATTGGTTTAAAGAATGTTAAAATTTATATTTCCGCTATTAAACAGTAATAAATTAAATGGAATATTAAAAAATTATGATTTTTCCATTAAAATACATAAAATTAACAATTTCCGCTAAAATGATTCCATTATAAAAAATAAATCCGTTAAACTTCAAAAATTAAAATTTAGCGTTAAAAAAAATTTAAAAGTGCAATTTTAGCCCTTAAAAAATGTGTTAAAATGTTGAATGTTAAAATTACAATTTTAAATTTAAAAATTTTAAAGCTAGAATTTCAGATATAAAAATTCCCATAAAAAATCGACTCCCTAAAATCATATTCACGACAATAACGTTATCCAAAAACGTTAAAAGTACGACTTTAGCGTCAAATTTTTTTAAATACTGTTTTCGACAAGTTTGATAACTGCTACTGAAATTGTATAAACTTATACAGTACAAAGTACCTTCAAATTCAGCGTTAAAAAAAGTTAAAACTTAAAATTCAGCGTTAAAAAAAGTTAAAGCACAAAATTTAATCGTTAAGAAACGTTAAAACTCCAAATTTAACGTTAAAAAATGTTAAAACCCTTAAATTAGCGTTAAAAAACGTTAAAACTCTTCAATTAGCGTTTAAAAACGTTAAAACTTTTAATTTAGCGTTAAAAAAAGTTAAAACTCCAAATTTAGCTTTAAAAAACGAAAACTTTAAAACCACAACTTCTGCTATAAAAAAACCGTAACAAATTACGTAACAACCAACCAACTTTAACCAAAAACTTTAAAAACTTCAAAAACATCCACAACAAAAAAAAACCCCCAAACTCACAAAACCCCTTCAAAACCCCACAAAAACTCACCTTTTCCTTCAAATCCTCCCTCAACCGACATTCCATCTGCTCCCCGCATCTTCCATAACTAAAATTCTCGGGCAACTTCACCCCGTGATGATCGCAACGCTCTCCCTCCCGACGCGCGCAAACAAAACAGCAGCCGCACGCGTCCTTCACCATCCCGGCGAGACAATCGTCGGGCGGCGGGCACTCGCTCGAGTCGCACGGCCCGCATTGTTTGGCCGCCGCGCTCTGCACGGCGAGAACGAGCGCGCAAAACAAAACGACTCGAAACTCGGCCATATTCCTTCAAACTTTAGAGGATAAATTAAGATATGCAAATTGGTTCCGCCTACACGTGCAGCGATCTGAAAATGGATGCGGCCGTTTGAGGTCGGATTCGGCGAATGTCCTTGCGCGAGTTTCACACAAGGAAACACTTAAGATGATTTTTTTAGGATGAAATATGAGTTTTGGGCGCCCCTTAGAGTTTGAATGGACTTTTCTCCGTTTTTCTGGGTTCAAAGGGTTAAATTTGCACTCAACACCCAGTGGTGATGTTGCAGAGAAGCCTGTTTTAGCCACACTTGATTTTTTTGATTTTTGTAAAATTTTTTTCAATTTTTTTAAATTAAAATTTTTTTTTTTTTTTTTTTGTTATGGAAATTTTTATGAGTAATGGTTGGTGGTTGTGTCCATATATGAATGGTGATGTCATTTGGTGGTCAAGGTTTGGTGGAGTTTTGCTGCCTACATGTGTTGTTTGAGAAAGGAATTTTTCTCCATTGTTTTTGTTTATTCTTTTCTATTTTTGTTGTGTGGAGGTTGGTGTTGAAGATGAGGGGATGTAGATACATGGATTTGCTTTTCGGTTTGTTGGTTTGGGTTGGAGTAGTCAAGTGGGCATTTGCAAGTGATATTGTTGGTGTGGTGGACTAAGGACAAAATATGGTCAAAGATTTGTTTTGAGGTCCATTTTGGAAATTTGAAAATTAAATATTTGCAAATTCAAGATTTTTTTTGTTGACATTCTATTTCACTCTATATAATTTTACAATAACGGATGAATGAATGAACACATCTTCACTTAAAACAATTCCAAATGAATGAATTTATTACTACATTTCCTATGGCAACATACAATCAATTTTATACAATAATTATGCACGACTTTTAACGCCAATCAAAATAAAACAATGCTACATGAGAATTAATAGTTTCACAATTCCAACATTTTTTGCAGTGTTTTGTTTAAATCTAAGGTGGAAAATCGAATTTACAAGAATTTGCAATAATAAAATTTGTTGTAAAGAATGAATGTACATTACACTGTTTTAAGCAAACACTTTCCGGTAAATTTTATAAAGTGTTCTTTTACAAGCTTGAATGTAAAATGTGTTAGATATTACAATAAATTTAATTACTGTCATCAATTGGACATCTGTCCACAAAATATCTCTGTTAAAAAATGGTATCTTGAAGACATCCACATAACATCCATTACATTATGTGATGTCCTTAGGACATACAGTGGAGATCAATTTGGCATCTTTAGGAGGTTCTGAGGGCATTCACAGGATGTCATTATAGAACTTTCTACAGATCTAAAAAGACATCTTAATTCCCATGTGCTTTTATTGGAGAATGTGGAATGCTTTGCAGACATTCCAGATATTTGCATAAATAATGAAATTTTAATATCATTTGACAATTTCTGCACATTTTCTATAATTTTTGTGTAAAATGTAAATATAATACCGAAATTTTGACCGAAATTTTGAAATTTTTGGAAATTTATTTTAAAATTCTCCACTTTTTGAGATTTTGAGATTTTTGCATATTCAACATACAAGTAATTTGGCCTTACACATCCTTGAAGACAATATTTAGCCAGCATATACTTGTAGCATGAAGTAATAACTTTCAAATGTCTCTCAAACATTTCTATGTAAACAAAAAGTTACTTGTCTGATGGATATCAAAAGCTGCCATTGACTCAAAAGTCAAAGCCAACTAATTTTAAATCCATCTTACTTGTACCTAAATATCTCATAAATCAACAACCAGCTTTGTAAAGGACAGTAATGATGTACTCTGCCAAGTTCTTTGGCAAAGGGCCAAGTAAGAAGTTGTTTTACTTTGGGGTAATCAGGAATTTAAAGTTTGTCAAAATGATAAATAGGAGTTTGAATTATTATATAATGAAAGATGCTCTTCTGAGAATGTTCTGATAGAATTTTGAGATTTCAATAAGTACCTCATGATTCTGTGAGATTTTATGGAATTTCAAATAACTGAAAATTTAGAAAGATTTTTCAAGATTTCAGAAAATTTTATAAAGAAAAGTTTCATGAAATTTTTCAATATTTCAAACAAACCTTACGAGTTTTACAAAATTTCACAAGATTTCAAGAAATTAAAATCTTTTCGGATTTCATGAGACTTTAGCCAAATTTTCGGACAATTCAGCAAGATTTTCGGTCATTTCCCAAGGCTTCGATACTGATAATTTTATCATCACAAAACATTCCAGACAGATTATTTTAAAAAAATACATTTATCAGTTAAATTATTGGTAATATCTCTTTTAACATTATCTCAGGTCAAAAATATAACAAATTCACAACACTCTGGAGGAGATCCTGATTCATCTCAATATTCCTGTGGCTTCCCTGGTACCTTCACCTTGTGTGACCACAAACAAAAGTTGAGAATTCCACACGCAAAATCAAAGCAAAACTTAGTTGTATTCATGAAGGAATTGCTGAAGCTGTTTGCTTGAGTAAAATTTTCTACCATAAAATATTTTTCTGAAGAAATAAAGTAATTCCTTTGTTTTACTTAAAAACATTAGTAAAT
>JAQIXT010002424.1:0-10919 GCA_034700445.1 Stenotaenia linearis | reverse complement strand
CCCTTTTTCTAATATTATGTATAGTGTAACCCGGATTTTCACACGTCATATCCGGCTGCGGCCACCAGTTTTTCACACGACAGGACAACTGTGAAAGTGAAAGCTTCGCCATCGCCATCGCCAAACGAAACGCTGTATCTATTGTTCCGTTGATAGTCTTGAAAGGTAACAATTTAAAAAAAAATAAAACCCAGTTATAAATAATATAACGTAGATTTACACTTTAGATTGCAGCGCGTTACCAAGCGACTCAGCTTCTTGGGTAACGCGTGGTAACACATTGCAATCAACTGACTTATTATATCTATATTCTGTAAGAAAAGTAGTTAAAAGCAACGACAAAGTCAATATCATTTGTAAATTAAAAATGTTGTTATCAAAAATGGATCGAATTACTGTTTTGTGATTAAATTAAATACGGTGCCATTTTGGTTCAGTTTCCAAACTGAACAAAGAAACGAACAACAGCGAAAATAATACCGATATAATTACATCAGACATTCGTAAAATAATCAAATAATTATATAAAACGGTCACTATTTCTTTATTCTATATTTTATTCTGCAAAATTAATATTATTCATATCGTTTCAGTTGATAAAATGGAAAAGAAATCGAAAGTAAGCAAGCCTAATAAATATCAATGCAACTCATGCGATTACAACTGCTCGAGACCGTCAACACTGGAACGTCACCAGTCTACACATACGGAAGAAAAATTATTTGATTGTCCCATGTGCTCATTCTCAACCACACAAAGTGGAAATTATACTGTTCATCTTAAGGAGGTTCATATGGACGTACAGGAATTTAAATGTGAATTGTGTGACTATACATGTAGTAGAAAATTTAATTTGGAGATCCACGTTCGTGACCATAACGGTGATAAGCGGTACAAGTGTGAGGAGTGCGATTACTCGACGACGCACTCGCAGCACTTGACGAGACATGCGTTAACACATGCCGATGCGTCTACGCTCCCTCAATTCAAATGCGATGTTTGTTCTTATTCCTCTGTCAGGGCATACGATGTAAAATCTCACATGAGAAATATGCATACTTCCGATAAACGTTATAAGTGTGACGTTTGCGAGTTTCAATGTACGAAAAAAATATATTTAGAAAATCATAAGAAGAAAGAGCATAATCAATAAACATTATGTAGAAAATGTCGATACTTTTCATGTTTTGTTTTAATTACGATTTTAATTTGTGTTTTTATGTATAATTTTGTGAATTACGTTATTTTTTAGTCTTTAAAATTTGCAATGTAAAAGTAAAAAATTTGTCTTGAAAAACCTGATTCTTAAATATTACTGGAAACTAAAAATTGTTCGTTTTATCTATAAATGTTAGTCACTATTCAGAAACAGCAATTTTTGTAATAAAACGGAGAAGTTTTTAATGATTTTTATTATTTTTTAGTCTTTACTGCTAATTTTGGGTTCTAAATTTAATACAGAGATCACTTGTATTGTATCACATTGACACAAAAACTACTGCAAATCTAAAAACTAATTTCTTACAATTTGTCTCCTTTTTAATCCTTTCTTTCTATCGCTAATGCAGAACCCCCCATTATAAAAGGGACCGACCTTTTAACTGCAGGTGAGGCTTTGCCTATGCACTGCTATGGAGACCCGTGATCTATTATAGAAGCTCACGTATCCATCATGAGCTTTGATCCCCATTCAGCGTTTTCCTTGTTTTACTTTTATAGATGGGTTCACACTTGCTGTTGCTGTTGCTGTTCCTGTAGAAACTAGTTGCATTTTGGGTAATAAGTTGCTGTTCGCAAGCGCAGACCTCTTGCTGTTAGGATACGCAGAAAAATGAAGTTCACTGTTGCTGATCGTAGGAGCTCTGCAGACAGCCAATCAGAGGTGTATTTCTTATACAACAAGTAGCGCTGCAAGTGCATTTTGGCATTTCCTTTTAGAGCGCCTTTTCTACGTTAGAAAACGTTATAACGCCATTATATAGTGGTGTGTTTGTGTATTTCTTTTCATGGTGCTAGGCTTCTGCACGCAGAGTTGCTAGACGTCCCGTGTTGGGCGGGATTGTCCCACAAATTTATGCAGAGTCCCGCGTCCCGCTATCGCGGTAAAATGTCCCGCCGCCCTTTCCCCTCAGGGCCTGCTAAAGTCTTCCGGCGGGATGGGCGGTTTCTCGGAGTGCCAGCAGTTTGGGGTTGCCGGCAAATTAAATCGGAGCCCAATGTAAGAGGCGGCAAAATAAGTACAATCAAATTTCTACATAATTTTTGTAAAAAAAATTTGTAATTTTCATAAAATTAGTTTTAATTTTTAAAAAATTCCATTTGAAACATAGTTAGGTTGGATTTTAGCAAAATTCCCGTGAATTTCTGCAAAATTCTAAATTTTGGAAATTTGTTGAAATGAATTGTAAAATTTGGTTGAATTTTTGAAAAATTTGCTTAAATTCATTCAAAATTTTCAAAAAGACTAATTAATCATAGGATTGGAATTTTTTAGGGTGGGGGGGGCGCTAAACCCTCCTATTGCCTGGTACGTCAAAATGCCTTGAGCTGGCCCCGTCCCTTTATCATCTGCCACCTAAGCAGCTGCCTCCTGTTGGGAAGGGAAGAAGAACTGGTGCCAGGATTTCCAAGCTCACACACAATCTTAACTACTAGACATAAAATACTCTATTTTTTTGAATAGCCCCAACCCACACCTTAATTAGTCCCTGCCCTTGAATTAATGTCACAGTCCCAGTTGTTAAATGATGACAGTTCTAACTTTATTTAAGCTATATATTTTAACACTTGGATAACGATTCGTGTCACTTGACACAACGCTCATGTATTCCCTTTAGTGCAAGTCTTAGCTCGGAATTCCGAGTTATCATCATGGAAGTCCTCAACTCTCTCCTCTATCGTACTTTCCCCCATGTTCGAACGATCGAACGGTCATTCAAACCTTCAGTCTTCATTCCGCTGTCCATGGAAAACCTCCGATTGTAAGTAATATAACCAGATTGGCTAGAACGGTATTGTGAACCGTTGGATAAGATTTAAGGGTTAGTTTCTCCAAAATTCATGTTAAGGTGTGGAATTTGGACTAGAAATAAGTCACCTCCACCCTTGGATCAAAGGTGCGTGGGTCAACGTGGCCAACCCTTGCTCTCTCGCTCTTTGTTTAATTAATTGTATCGTTTAAGTGGCAGATCATTGCTCAACAATGATCTGTGCAAACACAAGTGTGTTGATGTTAGTTAAGTTAAAGTGTGTCACTCGAAAACTAGAATTAGATGGATGCTTTTCCCCCCTCTTTTCTAGTGGTTCGGTTAGAAGGATCGCCAGTGGTGAACAAACCGAAGGGATCTTCAAGTGGCGATCGGTTAAGTGGCAAGTCGAACGATCGATTCCTCCGATCGACACCGGAAAAACAACACCGTTATATCGTACGAATTCAACCCACATCGAGATGGCATAGTCCAGCCTGGCCAAAGCCCGACTGCTGTAGCGAATACCGGTGGGCAACCCACCAATATTCTCTGATTTCAGAGAATATTCATTGTTTTGCAGATCAATAAAATATAGACAATATCAACAATCAACTTTATTTAAGATGGATAATGTTTCCAACATGGGCAGTCATTTCCAATCATGGAAATGACATTATTTAATTACTCTAAGTGAACCAACTTCCGGATACTATTCTCAACCTGATCATAGTCAGAAAGGTCCATAAAATAGGATTCTCGGAATTATGTTTGTGACGGAGCGATTTCTATTGCTTTTTCCGCGTTTATACTAAATTCCGTTGCGCACACTAATTTAAGGCCTCATGACGTCATTCCCTGAATCCGTACTGTCACAGATGTTATCCCACTATCTTAGTCATCTTAATCATGTAATAGTCATATGACATGATTTTCATTTTTGTTGTTTATCTTGTAACACCGAGATAAACAAAAAACAATTTAATTAAGAACATTGAAAATATTAATTGAATTGTAGTCCATGAAGCTTGATTGATATTTCATCACATGGGCTGAAGGTAGATTTACACAAATTGAGAGAGGTTTTCACGGTTTGAAGTGGATTTACACGAATTGAGAGAGGTTTTCATAGGTTTGAAGTATGGATTTCCACGGGCTGAAGGTAGATTTACGGCTCACGACAAAACATGGTGCACTAGTAGGCCAATGGCCTACCCCATGGCCTACCCCAATCCTAATTAAACTAACCTAACCTAACCAAATTCAATCTAATTTCATTAGAATTGTTAGGTTAGGTTAGTTTAGATTGATTTAGATTAGTTAGGTTAGATTAGTTTGAGTTTGGGGTAGGCCATGGGGTAGGCCATTGGCCTACTAGTGCACCATGTTTTGTCGCGAGCCTAGATTTACACAAATTGAGAGAGGTTTTCACAGGTTTGAAGTGGATTTCCACTGCCTGGAAGTGGATTTTCCATGGGCTGGCAGTGGATTTTCCATCATTTAAGTTGTACTTTCATGGTTGAAATTATGATTTTGCAGTGTCTGCTGCACTATTATTTCACTTCAAACATTTTGTCATTTTAATTTTAGCTTTTATTTTTCACTTTCATTTTGTTCCTGGATTTTCCACCACCCTTGCTAGTAATATAAATAATTTTCGAAACAACTTTGAGCATTGCCACGCATCACATTGCGCAGCTAATCGCTTATGTACGTCTGGCAACTGCCAGGAATCTGGCTTGCAATCTGATCGGAAGCGATTGTCTCGCCTCCGTTCACCAAGTGCTTGGCGCCAAACTTAACTACAGGTAATTTAACTACCAAATACATTCGACAATAATCTAAACTAACATTTCCAGTCGACAGAATTCACATTTCCCATGCGTCCACGGTACAGATTTCTCTTCACGGGCTTCAAATCAAAAAACACCGACGAAAAAGCTCATTTAGTGAACAAAATCCAAACATTGGGTGGAATTTACTACGAATCGGAAGTAAAACATTTTTATTTAACCATTTACATGAATATAAAATTGCAAATTTAATTCATAACAGCATTTTAAGTTGAATTGCACTCACATCGTGTGTGCCCGACTATGCAGAAGTGAAAAGTTTTTATGCGCCTGCGCAGCTGGTAAGTTTGAAATTACGCCGATTGATGCAAATTAAAGTGTGGAAAATGATAGGAAAGTGGATCGTAACACCTGAGTACATAGAACGGAGCTACGAAGCGAAAGAATGGCTCAAAGAAGAGGATTTCGAGTGGCGTATATCGGACTTGCCTGTAAACGCTAACGAGGCCTTGGTCGATTTGTGTCGCGCGCCAAAACGAGGCAGACAGTTTGTCGCGTGGCAGTATGGGAAGGGACAGTTTTACGGGAAGAAATTCGTTGTTTTTATTAAAGAATCGGATAATAGAGACGTTTATAGGAGGTAGTTAGTTTTTTGGTTGAAATTGGGTTTATTAACGGAATTTTTATGGGAATTTGAATATTTTTGTTTAGGATTTTGTTAGCAGGTGGCGCCAAAGTTGTGACAAGCACTCCGCCACATTTTAATTTGAGTTTGCTGAAACCAGCTGGGGAAGTCAAGTTCGTTTTGGTGACTGAGAATAAATCTTGTTTGAGACCGATTTTTAGAGCGAATGTTTTGGGTGTTTCGACTGATTACATTAGGAATTATTTACTTAAGGTTTGTAATTTGGTTTTTAAAAAAAGTTTTTGTTGAAAAGTTTATATTTTTGAATTTTTTCACAGAAAAGTCCACCGCAAGTGAGTGACTTTGATATAACTTCGTACGTGCCGAACTCCGATATTTATTTTCGTGTTGGTTTGGGAAATTCACCGGTTAAAAAGGTTTTGACGAATCCGCCAAAAAATAGTCCGTTCAGAAAATCGTCGAGATTAACAGGTGGGTGTGAATTGTGGTTAAATTTAGTGGTTTTTGAATTAATTTATCTGAATTTTTTGTTGTTTTAGCGTGTAAAAAGTTGGAATTTTCGCCGAAATTAGTTCCGATTGTGATTCGAGAGAATATGGAGAAAAAAGGCGGGAAAATTTTACTAAAAAATAACAAACAGGTTAGTTTTGTTGCGTCTTTGAATGAAATTTGTATTGAAATTGTTTGATTTGTGATTGTTAGGACGTATCAAAGAATGGGAAGACACAAACGAGTATTCGGAATTTTTTCGGGAAGAATGAAACGATAAGTGAAGAAAAGGCAACGAAATCAGAGAAAAATTGGAAAAAAAGGAAATCGGAAGAAGATATTAATCCCGCAAAACGACGAGTTCTTGCACCGATTCCGAATAAAGCTCAGAATTTAGTCGTGAAACCGGAAGTGGTTGAAATACCTGAAACTTTGTCCAGTAAGCCGGAAGTAGATGAAAGACTTGGAAGTTTGCTCAATGAATTGAGCAAACTAGAGAAAATTTGTGCACAAAATGAGGTAAGAAGTGCATTTTATGGTATTTTGAGTAGAGTTTTGATATTTTTTTGTGCAGATTGAGCGGTTTAGGAAGCGCTGGGAGCCGAAAGTCGCCATTTTGGACGGGAAGTTTGTTGCGAAGGAGTATCCAGTCAGTTGTTACATTGAAAGTTGTTTTGTTGACGAAGATTGGCAGCTAACGTTGATGAATTTTAACCGGTTAATCACCCCGACATATTTTTTACCTCCGAAAATTATTAAAACGATAATAAACTCGATTTTGCTCGTGAGTTTTAATTTTTTCGTTAAAAAGTTGCAAATTTTGAATTTTTTCGAATTTTATTTTAGAATGGGTCGTGCGAAGATGCATCTTCTGTAGCGTTTTTGTTCTTAGGTCGTGTCTTGAGGTTATTGCCGCCGAGAAATATTTTTTACCGGAAGTGGTATTGCAGTGTGTTGGAGGATAATGCTTGTTTGGGGAGTTGGGGATTTGTGAGGAGGATTATTCGGTGAGTTGGGTTTTCTTGTGATTTTGTGATTTATTTTGATTTTTTTAATTTTTTTTTTAGTGAGAGTTTGAGTGAAGATTTGACGGTTCAGTATTCGAGAGGTTTATTTTTGTGCTTTTTGGAGTCTCTGCTGGAAATGGATTTTGCGTTGTTTATAAAGGGGTAAGTGGGGGTTTAGTTGGAATAATTCTTAACAAAAATGTGAATTACGTAAAAAATCCTTTTAAGAATGTGTGATTTAATTATAAATTTATTTTTCAAATTTAGCTCCAAAGACATCAAAAAGAGATTAAAATCTCCATTGGATCAACCTATCATAGTTCAAATTCTGTGGCACACAAAACTAGATTTCTCCAGAAACAAAACCTGCTCTGATTTACTCAAATACCTCGTTTTATCAATCAAAAACAATTCGAAATACAAAGTAAATTTGAAATAAATTTAAAATAAATTAGATTTTGATCGATTAATATTTTTAAATCATTTTTCACAGATGCAGCTCATTTTATCGCTGCAAAAAATAACAACGTTGATGTTCGAAAGTGCGCGATTGAGTGAAGCGGAAGATGGGGTCGTGAACGACATTAAATATAACTCAGTTTCGTTGATTCAGAAATTAGCCGAACATGTTAAAAGTATTTTTTTAAAATTAATTTTAATTAATTAATTAATTTTTTTTTTTTTTTAAGGTGAGAAGTTGTCGTTTGAAAGTTTGTCGTTGCTGTTTGATACAATGGAGTTGTCGTGGACTCGGATGCTTTTAGCGCAAACGTTAATTGATTCGAGGTCGAGGTGTGTCGGAAATATGACGAAGTTGCCTTATAGTCGCTTGTCGTTAGGAAAAATAGTAATTTTGGGATTTTTTCCTCTTTTTTAATAATGTTTTGATTTTAATTTAATTTTTTTTGTTTACAGGTTAATTTTTATATGAAAGTTGTACCTGATGATAAAAACCGAGCGATGGAATCAAAGTATGATTTTTATACATCAAATTTAGTGAATTTTGTTGGTTTTTAGACAAATTTAATCAATCTTGTTGGATTTTAGAACAAATTGAATCAATTTTTTTGGTTTTAGTGAATTTCTTTTTTTTTTAAATTTAGTGAATTTTGTTGGCCTTTAGATCAAATTGGTTTAGCTTTGTCATTTTTGGAGAAAATTTAATGACATTAATGATTTTAACCCTTTAACACAAAAAGTCGACAAATTTTAAACTTTCAACTAAAAAAGTTAGGAAAATTCTAACCATCTTAATAACCAAAATTAATCGATTTCCCCTATACCCCGAAAACAACCGACATTACCATCAAACCTAACAAATCCTCACTCGACCCTTTATCCAGAAACGAAAATCTCGACAAAAAACTCGACAACACAGCACCAGTCAACCGCAAAAACACAAAAGGTACAAAAACAAAACCAATTCCATCACCCTCAACTCATTTAACCCTTTTTTCCCAGGAGAAACACGCCTACACACCGCCTGCATCAACAACAAACCGGAAGCGGTCCGCAAACTCCTCAACACCGACATCAACGTGAACGCGGTGGACAACGCCGGTTGGACGCCCCTTCACGAAGCCTGCAATAGAGGACACATGGACTGCGTTCGTTTGCTCCTCGACGTCCGGAACATCGATTTGTTGGCGAGGAACGACGAAGACATCACTCCGTTGCACGATGCAGTGGTGAATAACCACATGGGTGTGGCGAAGCTGCTCCTCGAGCGCGGCGGAAGAGTTTTGCTCGAGCAACGCGACATTTACGACCGGTTGCCTGTAAATTTGGCTAAATCGGAAGACGCGAGATTGTTGTTGGTGAATTTTAAGGAGAGTCCCGAGCGGTTGGTCGATGTGAAGCTCGTTGATGAGGAAGTGGTTGAAATGTTAGTGGTTTGATGTATTTTAACTCCCCCCTCCCCCCATTCCCTTTTTTGGTTCTGTAAATGGCAAAAATGTGATTTAACGTCAAATTTTGTTGAAATTAACGCATTTTATCTTGTTTTTCGTCGTTTTTCGTATATTTTTCTGGTTTTATGACGATATTTTCATTTTATTTTTAGTATTGAATCATTTTTTTACACTTTTTCATCTATTTTAGTGATATTTCGTGACTTTAAATGTTTTTTGGTGTAATTTTAGAGTTTTTTTTATTTGACATATTACATCATTTTTCACACTTAATTTTTTATGGTATTTCAAAATTCAATTAAATTTTATTTAAATTTCCTAGAAATTTCATCAAATTTCAGAAATTTTGATGATTTTAAAATTCTTATTGCAAAAATTGCAGAAAATATTGGAAAATGTAATAAAAATGTGAATTAACATAAAATATTGTTAAAATTCACACGTTTTCTCACATTTTTCGTACTCTCGTATTTGTAATCATATTTGGTCCTTATTATTACTTTTTAATGTTATTTGGTCATAATTTAATTAAATTTTACGAATTTCTAATTTCAGTCATATCATCTTAATCTTTAATCTTCTCGAGGGATATTTAGAGACCTACAAAACTCAGGAAATATTCAAAAAACTCCAAGGAACTTCACATGATCTCGATTCAGCCATTTTACATCGCGTGGAATCTCGTGAGGAAATCCGCTTCGATGATACAAAGATCTTCCAACAATTAGATGCGCATATAAATGCTTTTAAATGCCACGTGAAGAAATTAAGTTCAAAAAACAATCCAAACTTAGATTTATTTAATTTCATTTTATTTCAACTTTGTGATTCTTTTTCATCAGTTTGAAAGTGAAATTTAATTTGGTTATCTAAAAACCAAATTTCTTCGTTTGTAAACATTTAAACATTAACAAATAATATTTGATAGTGTTTTTTTTTTCAATTTCTTTTATGTCATCATTTGAATTTTTTTCGTTCGCACTGTTTTTCTTTTTTATTTTCATTTTTTGTGACCGAATTTCTTTTGTTTTTAAGAAAAGATGTAAAGATATTTTGTAATAAATTTCTATGAATTACGTAAATAATGAACTTGGATGTGTCGATTTCTTTTCCTGACTGGTGTTTTCACGATATTTTTATTTTTTTATTTCCTGCGTTTGTTCTTGATATGATTGAATATGATTGATTGATATTGAAAATAATCTAAATAATGAATTTATTTGTTTTAGTGTTTAGGCGATTGAGTTTAATATCTTTATACTTAACGTTAAATTTGATTGATTTTGAGTTGTTTGTATTAAATTTTAAAGATTTTTATTTTTTATGATTTTTGCCTAAATTTTTTACTAATCACATTTTCAGCAGAATGTCGGAGATGAATAGAATTTAGTGAAAACTAAAATTGAGCAAAACTTCTTGATTTCAAACAATTTCCAGTAGCAAATCTTTATTACTGTCCAAGTTAAATTTTATATTTTTTTCAAAACCTCGTTATGACGAACCAAATTTTTCCCTTTTAAGCGATTTGTTGTAATGCTGATCGACTGTAGTTGGGAATTTTTAAGAAAAAAATTATTTTATAAAAATAAATATAATAAAATCTGATTTAAAATAAAATAAAAGTTAAAGAGAACTCACTATCACATCATTATCAAGTATTTTCAATTAAATTTTCATCACCAATTATTTTTAGTAAGCTAACACGGCCATTCTGCACCTCAAATATCCTAATATTTTTAAATTTAAGTTATTGTACCTTAATGACGTCATTAAATGAATTCAAGTTTACCAGGAGTCACGTGACTATACTAGTACCCTTTCCTTCTCCCGACTATAAAAGCCCGAAGCAAGTGATACCACTTACAACTTGATAACAAGGCAGAGTACAGTATTTGGACAAAACTTAGACAACAAATTAAAATGTCGCACTCGTCAGCCAATTTCGACAAACAGTGGCAAATCCGCGAAGCGAAGATTAAAGCATTAAAGGAAAGAGAAGCGGAAGATGAATTTTGGAGGAGACAACTTTACCTCGGTCATTCAGCATCAGCAACCAATTACGATTTGTTGCAATCACACAAAGCGAAGATTAAGGAAGAATACGAAAA
>JAQIXT010002423.1:0-10921 GCA_034700445.1 Stenotaenia linearis | reverse complement strand
GTCAGTCAACAATTAGTTATCCTATGCAATTTATATGTGGAAATCAAGATCAAGAGCAAACCCAAAAATTTATTTTTCGGGTTTAACCCTAATTTCTGAAAATCAATTCGGGGGGTTAAAATCGGGTATTTTCGGGTTTAACCCGAAAAATCCATACCCTAATATAAGATAGAGCTAAAAAAATGTATTTCGCTGAGAAAAAATTCTTTATGACAAAATTATTTAAGAAATTCATTATAACCGGGTTTACGTTACAACGAAAACTCGTTAAAACTAAATTTATTCACAGTCCCTAGCATTTTATTACAAAGTTGTTTGACAGTACCAAATTTTCTAAATTATTTATTTATTTATTTTTTATTTTTTATTTTTTAATCTTTATTTCTCTTTTTCTTTTTCTTTTTATTTCCTTTTTCATTTTATTTTCTTTTTCTTTTTCTTTTTATTTTTTCTATTACTATTTTTTTTTTTTAATTATTTAATTATTTATATTTAAAAATTTAGGTTTTTTATTTGAATCAAATTAAATAATTAAATAAAAATTCAATTCTTCAAAACTCTCATCCCTGGCATTGCTCTTTGCACTCCAGCATCACTTCCTCCATCTAACCTTGCAAAAACTTCCAGTCATGTCACCAAACATCTTTATTACCAATTAGGCACCAGAATAGCAAAAAGGGAATTTTCCTCTGTGTCCCCAAGTGTGTAAATATGCACATCTGGCCTTGCCAACAACAAAAACATCTTCTAAAACTGTTCTCACTTACTAATTACCATTATACAACCACAATTACACCCTCCACTGACCAAAAACAAATTTTTTTGACCAAAACTGACGACACCCACTTTCATCCTTCGTGAAGAATTGCATTCGATACCGATATCAATACTTTGCTATTAAAAGTGTCGCGATTCCAATCGATATTGGTATTGTCAATACTGATATCGATAGTATTGGTATCCTCAATACCGGTATGAAATAGGGGTGTGCAATATTATATTTTTAAGAATGCAATATTAGGAAAATATTGTATCACATGAGGTATATCATTATTGCAATACATTGCAAATTATTGCGGTACAAACCATCAAAATATTTGAAATAACTGAAAATAGCAAAAATTTAAGAAATATAACTGTAAAAATACAAAATAAAAAAATTTAATATTCAAAATCGATATCAAGCACAACACTACTCTTCTCCATGGATTTTAATTCAAGGGGGCAGACATTCGGTGAAATCCCGTACAGGATTTCAAATCCACTGAAATCCATGAAATCCTATGAAATTTTATGAAATCCCCATAAAAATCCATAAAATCCTGTAAAATCCAATAAATACTTGAAATTTATTGATTTACGCATGGTTTCCGGCTTCTCTAAGCCCCAGCCACTTCCGGTGAAATCCTCCGAAATCCTGTTGAAATCCACAGAAATCCAAAATTTAAGTCCTCGATTTCAGGATTTCGAAATCTTGTACACATTTTTACCGAATGTCGTCGTCCCTGTTTCAATTCCACGTCAATTCCACCATAAATTACATTTAAATGTAAATTCCCTAATAATTATATTCAATTAAAGTCATTTTCACCTTGAGTGATTATGAAACAAATTCCTGTCTATTTCCAGTTGCAAAGTTTTAAACTTAGTTTATTTCACCGAAATTTTCCAAAGAAAGAAGCGGTTATAAATAACCAAAACAACAACCTTGGTGTTTGTAACATGTTTACACACTTGTGTCACTTGGCTCGGTGCCAAATTGCTATTAGAAATTGTTTTTCAATTATAATTAAACCATACCTTGAATTTCTTGTGCCGGTGGTACTGGTAAAGGCAAAGCTCACAGCTCGGTGGTCGTTTTGTGCGGCTGCTTGAAATTTCAAGCCATTTCTTCAAAAAAATAAAAATTGAATTTTAGTTTTCGTGATCGTTATGACGCGAGCGTCGATTACGATAGCGGTTAAGCTTTAGGAATGATTCTGATGTCATTATGATACTTGAATGCTACCTGAGGTTTGATGTTCGAAAAAATTTGGGTGAAGGGTCAGTTAAATCTCTATAAATCCCAAATCATCAATTTGTAAATGGTTAATGAGGTAACATGTGATCGGTGAAACAAACTGCAAAGTTGTAAAAATCTCTAGAAATCTCAAAATCCTCAATAATCTGCAAAAATCTAAATCTTTGAAAATCACTAGAAATCTTTGAAAATCTCTAGAAATCTTTGAAAATCTCTAGAAATCTTTGAAAATCTCTAGAAATCTTTGAATATCTCTAGAAATCTTTGAATATCTCTAGAAATCTTTGAAAATCTCTAGAAATCTTTAAAAATCTCTAAAACCCTCTAAAAATTTGCAAATACCTGAAAAAATCATTTAAAAATCTTTCAAAGATTTAAAAATCTAATGAAAAAAATCTTTCAATGATTTAAAAATCTGATTAAAAAAATCTCTAAAAATCTTTAAAATCCTTTCAAATCTTCAAAAAATCTCAAACCACTAAAAACAATTTAAATCCAACAATATTACTTGAAACTGGCTCCCTTCCAATGCTACCTGGGATAGCTATTTAACCATTCATTCGAAACTCGAATAATCAGCTTGTAATCCTTTTAACCAACTAAACAACCTCCAATCAATCACATTTATTACAATTTAAATTCACTTTATAGCTTTAACTGCTATTATCCTTGCCAGATATGGCATTAAAATCAATAAATAAAATATGTCCTTCGGTGTCCCCCATAACAAACAGGCATACATTTCTACAGATTAAATATTCAAAATATATTTTTAATATTTTAAAAATATACCAAAGTTGAACCTTTTCATCCATTAAAAATATTTTTAATTCTATAATTATTTTTTTAATTTTTAATTGGGACAAATCCCAAAGAACAGAATCTAATCAGCAAAATGTAAAGAATTTGCTTCGCTTGCATTTTAATCTTCGGGTTTGCATTTGGTCATGTTTTTCACATAAATCATATAATTTTACTAGATATCGACTGACTAATTGACAATTGGCTAATTTTGTTTTCATTTTATCATTTAATTGGATTATCAGAGCTTATTCAACAAGATTATATTGTTTTGAATGTTTTTTTTCAAAATTTTGCAGCTCTGCAATCAATTTTACCAACCTGATTACGGCCCTTTTTTTTTTAAACATTGAAATTTAAAGTTTTTAAACCAATTAAACCCAATTGTGAAAAAATTTCAAACACCCAATTTCTACCGCCAAAGTCCACACGGCCGACGAGTAATCTGTCTTAACGTTTGCGACTAGTTATATCTGTGTTAGAATTTACTATTGTGTAAATATTTTGAATTGTGTAAAATTATTGTTATTGTGACAGGTCGCGTATGGCCTTTGTAGCCGCTTGTGACCTTAAGCAGTATTTCTTCCTTCCTTCCTTCTACCGCCAAATTCCAACTTTTTTCCGCCCGCAAAATTAAGAAATTATGTAACACATTTAGGGGGGTAATGAAATTGTTACTGAAGTGTTAGAGAGGGGGAGAGGGGGTTGGTGGTGTTATGTAACACTTTGTACACCAAAATAAAATTTAAAAAAAATTTAAAATGAGAATTTGAAATAAAAACCATTCTTTCATAAAGTTAAAATTTAAAAGTATTTTCCATAATAATTGAAGTTTTAGTGGTCATTTGAATATTTTGTATATTTTTAGGGAGATTTGGAACTTATGTTACGTAATATTAGGGGTTTCGAAGTATTAAAAATCAGCAAAAATTGCGTTACGTAATTTATGGACAATGAAAAGGTTCAAAATATTTAATCTATAGAAATATTTGCTCGATGTAGGCCGTTAAAATTCAGTCGAAGTTTGCATGGAAATTCACCAAGATTATATTCGAAAGGCAGATGTTCCCTGGAACCTTGCAAAGCTGTGACTTTTTTATCGGTTGAATGACAGTTGGTTGTTTACAATCTTGTTTAAGTCCTTGTGGATCTTTTGGCAAATTACCTGAAATTTCTTGAAATTCACTATGGAAATCTTAGTTCCTCTTTAGTTTAATCCTTTAAGCAGTTGGTGGCCAGTGAGTCATTGTTTGTTACATTTATCAGATTATTCTGATAAAGGATCACCAAAGGCTTTTTATGGAGTGGAGTAATCATGTAATTGATGGGAACTCAAATTGGTTTAAGACTGTGTAATAGTCTTTTGATTACCATGAAGTGTTTTTCAAATTTTTTTTGTAATCGATCTGTCCCTGTGGTTGTTTTCCATTGGATTGTAAGGATCTGGATTAAAGAGGTCTTGGGATTTTTTATTTCCTTAATAAGCTCGGATCTGGTTTTGAGTCGTTTTGAATTACGTTGTTTTTGCAGTTGCTAGGAATTTTGGCGGTTATGGAGAAATGCATTTAATAATGAATTCCAAGAATTTTAAATTCCAAGAAAATTTTTCAAAAATTCAAGAGGAATTTACAAGAATTTAATAAAATCCTCATAACAGTTAACACAAATTTAAGGGCAAATTACACTAATTATGCCACTGTTTCCAACATGCATTAATCTGCACCATTTTCAATTTCAACAGCCTCACCACAAACCAAGATCCCAGCATTAAGCCACACATTAAAAAAAAATTTCTCATTCAAATGAACATCAATCAATACCCATATCCTCAAATTACCCAACCACCAAAACCCTTTTAATCCAAACAACCAAATCTCAACTTCACTTCCACCTCAAACTCCTAAACTAATCTAACCTTTCATTACCAGTGTTGTTCCGATACCCAAAAATCACATTCGATACAGATATCAATACTTTAAACTTTACGCTATTAAAAATATAGCGATACCGATATTTCTCATTGAGGTGTTAATTTTTGATACTTTTTCGATACCAATATCGATACTTACCTCGCAATAAGATTTGAACTTATTTTCTCTCCTAAATTTATTTAAAAAGAAGAATTTTGGTAAAATTAACTTCAAAAACGAATAATTTCATTTTACGAATAAAATTGCAAACAAATTTGATGATTATCATATAATTTGATCAGTTTTACGTCAAATTTATGATTGGGTGTCTTAAACATTCAAATAAGCATCAGTATTGAAAAAGTATTATATTTGTATTGCTATACTCTATTCGATACTTTAGAAAAATGTATCGGTAATCTCAATATGAGTATCAATATAGTCGTCTTAAAAAGAGACTGAACATAGGGCGTTATCACAAGGACTGAATATAACTTGTAAATAAAGTTGTGATAGCTAAATTCACCTAGGAAACGAAGGTCCAGCAGAGTTGAATATATACCATTGGTCTATTAAACCAAGTGACTACTCATGTTTGATTTTAGATCACTAGGGCCAAATCCCCAGGTTCAGTCTCTTTTTGAGACGACTATCGAAATATAGATATCGAGCACAACACTGTTCACTACACCCTTACCTATCCCAAACTAACACCGCCAAACTCATATCACACCTTTTCATGTGAACGGTCTTCGAGCACTTACCATGAGGCAACTGGTGTGAATAAACCTCATGGTTCCCGCACAACGGCAGGGCGACATCAACCGATCCTCGTCCGTCGCCGGCAAATGGCAGATTCTGCATATGGGCATCGACTTTTGGCTTATACTGGAACTGGCCACGCTGATCTCGGCGGCAGACTTGACCTGAGGTAGACCGAGGCGCTTTGGTAGGATCACATCAAGGAAGAGGTCGGACGCCTCGCGCGACGAACTCAGATCCAGACAGTTGTAGCTTGGCAGCTGGATCGGGAACTGGATCTCCACGTTCCCCCTCGGTGGGGGGAACGGGTAGGGGTCCATGCTGAAAGTGTCTATAGCGTCCTCGAACTCGTCGCCCTCTGAAAGTTCGTCCTCAAATTTCACCCGGTCGCAAGAAAACACGCACGAGTCTCTGTGGACCGTTGCCTTTCCGTCCTCGTCCAAGTTCTCGTCTAAGTCCTCGTCCTCGTCCTCCCTCTCGAGCTGGATGCCCGAGGCCGGACTGAACCGGATCAAGTCCAGCTCGCATTCGGTGCCCAGCGAAGAGCAGGCGAGGGCCGAGGCGCCGTCGCACGAGCTTTCGCTCTGCGGGATGAGCGACTCCTCGCTGCCGCAAGGGAGATCGGAAGGCAGAAGGCAGTGTTTCCCGCTCTTCAAGGTCCGGCGGGGGCAGTAGGGGTCCGGGACCACGTCCGATGCCACGACCGGGGACCACGGGTCGACTGTCGCCGAGTCCGAAGCGTCCATCGCGTCTGGTGCACTCCCGCTCGGGAACAGGGGATCCTCGACGAGGTTCGAGGCGTCGCGTCTGTGTTGAGGCACCGGCTTCTTCTCGCCCTTGTAGCAGGCACCTACGCTGGGCATGGTCGGGGATTCCTGAACGGTTGCGGAAGACCCGGAAGCCGACGTGGGCACGTCCACATTTCCTTGCGGGGATGCCTGCGAGCTAGGTTTCTGCTTGCACATTGCATTTATGATTCTGGAAAGTAATAAAGGAAAAATCAAATGTTTGTTCAACAATTAACTCGGTAAGTACCGTATACTCTGAAGTACAAGTCGTGGAACTTATTAAAGTGGTACCATAAAACCTGCATTGTTAACCATGGGTGACAATTCGAATTATCCCCAATACTCCAATGCAAAAATAAATAGACCGGTGTTTTAAACAACTTTCTTAATTTTGCCCTCTTTTCATTCCATTTATTGGTATAGATGTATTAATTACATTAAAAACTAATCGGTACTTGTCCACAAAATCTTTATTTTCATCTGGATTGGTCTCCAGTCACAGGAAAGAACCAATATAATACTCGTTTTATTCTCCACCCTTGTGTAATCCTCCATGTATGATAATAACCAGACACTTTGACCTACTTTTTTGGCAAAAATAGCATTATCTCATATTATCACCCAAAATCTCAATATCGAAATGGTTTACATGAAGAATTTGTTTCGGAAATTTCACTTGCTCAGTACACGAAAACCAACATACCGTATTCCTTCAAATGCACCCCGAGAATCTTATCACAAATCGCAAAATTTTTGACTAAATTTCAATTACAAACTGTTTGCCGAGTTATTTATTCACATAACATTGCAATTCCAGCCTCAAAAAGACTTATTTGTGTCATATTAACATTGTAAAACATTAAAAGGACTTAAATAAACCTGAAACAACTATTTTTGCAACTGGAAGTGCAGGGACTATTCGAAGATATAACAGAATTCTCCAACTTCTCAAAGAGTATGTCCAAGTTGAGCAATTCTTAAGTACCCTTCTAACTTTCATTGCCACATAAGAATAAATAACTTCCACTTTCATTACAATATCAGTTTCCTCTTGAGTCATTAGGAATGCAAAGATTTTGCATTGCAAATGCCAAAAACCAAATTGATTGCAATCAACAGATGTCTCAAATAAGGTGCAGGGGAAGAAAATATTCCCTACCTTCATGTACCAGGAAGTGAAGTCATCAAGAACAACAACACATAAGCTTATTTACCAAGCCATTATGGAGAAAACATCTTGGTGACAAAGAATCAACAACTTTAGAAATTGCATAACTGAGTTCCACCCACAATGCCTGTAATGCAAATTCTTGGAAAATAGAATATCCAGTAACTTCTGGTATGTTGATATCAATATCTTGTTTATAAATTTCTCATGCTTGGGATCCACCAGATAATTTTCTAATCCAATAGCGATAACCACACATTAGTACATAATAAGGAAATATTTTTTCTAAGTGGAAAATTCCCGTTAAAATCCAGCAAGTTTGTTAAAAGTTGAGCAATTTTGACCAAAAATTAAGCAATTTTGACCAAAGACTAAGTAATTTTGACTAGAAATTGAGTAATTTTAGCTAAAAGTTCAGCGATTTCCATCAAAAATCAGAGATTTGGCTAAATATCGGAAAATCTCAGTCAAAATTTAACACTTTTAGTCACTAATTAAACAAATTTAGTCCAAAAACCATCAAATTTGACAAAAATTGAATCATTTTTGTCGTTATCGATTACAGCCAAAAACAGATTTTTTTTGAAATTCTTCAATTTTGAATTCCCTCCACCTCGCTAAGTCCGATCCCAGTCAACTAGTGAACTGCACAATCATGCTTTACCAACTGCACATTTTGTGTCCAACTGCACGTTAGAATAATGCCAGCGACAACTTCAAACAAGACCGTCACAAGCCCGGGAATTTCAAGGGAATTGAATACACAAAGAGAAAACTGAACTGCATTCCTTGCCAATAAAGCCAATTAGCCATTTACAGTGTCTTACATAATGATTAACTTCATTTACTAGTGGTCTCAGAACATTAAACCCAAACTGCAACTTTAATAGACAAATATAACTTTCAAAAGCCGTTCGCATTTATTTTCGACATTTCACCGATCCACGAAGTTCCGCAGACCAAACAAACGTAGGGCCATCGGCCTAACCAATGTCGTGCTGGGTCTTTCGATCATTTTAATTAGCAAAGTTTTACTGCATATAAATTATAATTAGTGCCGATATTCCACGCTCCCATGCACTGGCAACCCACCAAAAATGGGTTCGTGGTCCTTCGGGTGATCAACATGTTGATATTGCAACATTGTTTATTTGGCAGTAGGTGTTGCATTGTGATCGTTACAAAAGACGTCACGAATACAAACACTTGTAGCTGCTGGCGACATTAAGCAATATAGCCAACTGTATCTGTAGCGTTTGCTCTGATGCTATTAATAGCATGCTAAACTATGTGACTAGTCATATTTGATTTTAGATCACTTCACTAGGGCCAAATCCCCAGGTTCAGTCTCTTTTTGAGACAACTTTATCGAAATATCGGTATCGAGCACAACACTGCTTGGAATGTCTTGTCGACGAAAACCCGAATTGCAAAATCCAAAAAGTCGAGAAATCTGAATTTCTAATTAGTTTTTATGACTTAAAATATTTAAAATCTTCAATTTCTGGTCTAAAAACATAAAAAATGACCACAAATTCAGAATCCTCAACACATTTCACACAAAACCAACATTTCTTCAACATTTCCCAACTCCGGCTTTTCTCCGAAACCACAAAACAAGACACCAATCCACATCAAAAACATATTTTTCTAATTCCAAACATTCCTGATAACAAATGATGATCAATTTCCCAGTTTGGACCCCAATCTATGATTAGGGTATCTGAAAATAAAAATTTCTACATCATACTTATGTGTCAGTGACATCAGAGTTCAGGGGACTTTAGGCTCTCAGCAGACTTATGTCTAATATCTATGAAGTAATTAAGAAATTAAACTGAAAAACAAAGGAACAAGTGGGCTTTGCTCTCATTGGCCAATGTCCTGAGTGAGTCACAAATGATGAAATTTAATCAATTTTTCAAAAAAAAATTTTCAAAAAAAATATTTTTTTAAAATCTGATTTAAAGTTTTGTTTTGAAAATGATTTTGAATTTGTGTTCGAGGCCATTAACCAGAGCCAGATGTTTGCAACTTCCTGTGCTGGGGGTTTAATTTGAAAATGAGTGACAAAAAAGGTTAAATATTAGTTTAACACTGAATTATGGGTAATTCAAAGTGTTTACAGACTGAATATTAAGTTTGGCAACAAGGTTTTGTGTTTAAGGAAGAGCTGGGGTCATTTTGCAGATGAAATTTCAAGAAAATGCCTTAAGGTCAAACAAGTAGAGCCAGACCTGTGCTCTGCAGTAAAGTTTTGAGCATTTTAGACTCCAAAATTCGCGTTTTTGATACAATCATCACATAATTAACTCAAATTAAACACAAAATAACAATTTTTGACCATAATTCACCTGTGACAAACAAAAACGAGTGAGAAAATTCAAAATTTTACCAAAATTTCACCAAAAAACGACATTTTTCCTTCAAAAAAACGAAAACTTCATACAAAACGCTCGAAAATCATCACGATCGGGTGTTAAAACATCGATATAACACGAGTCTTTGTTGTTAATTAGCCGTAACGTACCGAAATCATTCGCAGGTTGAGCATTGTGAGCGAATCTCGTTTGTGCGCACTTCGGTCTGCGTCTAATTCCTCGTTTTGCGTCGCGCAACTGCGCTACGATGGCATCGACTTGTCTGGCGAAGTCGTCTGGCAACTGATAAAGAAAACGGAGGCGAAAAAATGGTGGTGAGACACCGTCGAGTAGCAATAACAAAGTAAATCAGATGTGAGTAAAGGGAGTAGACCTGGCAACAAGGTCAGCTGGATGCCAGTGCGAACGCTATTGGATGGTTTTGGTCCAATGGCGATCGATAAATGGGAAGTGAGGTTTCGGGAGGTAAGGGGAGGACGGTGCCGAGGGGTTTGGGGGTTTTCTGGGAGGGGGAAGATGGGGTTGGGGGTTTAGTGGGGGTTAGGTGGGGGATTTGGGGTTTAAAGGGTTTTTTGGGGGGGTTTTGGGGGGTTTTTTGGTTGTGGTGCAGTGCGGTGTCGTCCTGTTGGGAGAGGGAGAGCGAGGTTATTGAGGGAGCGGAGAGGAGAGCAGACGACATGTTTGACCATGTTTGGTGGGGTTTTATGCGGAAATTGGTGGGGTAAATGAGCTTTGGGGGTTGGAAAAGAGTTTTGACGTGTTTTTGGTACGTCTTTTGTGATTATATACAAAACGGTGACAATTTCGACCATTTTTTGACCATTTTTCGTTATTTTTCGACAATTTTCGCTCAAAATCCCCCCAAAAAAAACCAAAAAAAAATTTTCTCACCTTAAAAACCAAACCACCACACATTCACCTTAATTTCTCACTCTTTCCGGACCAAAAACCACACAATTTCGACACAATTCCACCAAAATTCCACCTCTCAATCACAAAACTCACTCAAATCCCACCAGAAACTGCAAAA
The DNA here is from genome assembly GCA_034700445.1 of Stenotaenia linearis. Lineage (NCBI taxonomy): Eukaryota > Metazoa > Arthropoda > Chilopoda > Geophilomorpha > Geophilidae > Stenotaenia > Stenotaenia linearis. Next base: position 61 of record JAQIXT010002423.1, on the reverse strand, counting down.
AAAATAAACAAATAAATAAATAAAAAAACTAAAAACAAACCACACTCTCCTTAATTCACAA
>JAQIXT010002422.1:0-10922 GCA_034700445.1 Stenotaenia linearis | reverse complement strand
CCCCCCCCCCCCCCCCCCCCCCCCCCATAAGCGAATTTCAGTCATTATGAATGTCATGAAATTAGTCATGAAAGTCATGTAATCAATTTTCAGCTGTGAATAATTTAATAAGTTTTTGATCCATAAAAATCATCAATATGAATCATTGAATTATTTTTACCCTAAGAAATGTCATGAGGTGTCATGAAATAGGAAAAAAATTATTTTGGGTCTAAATTTGGTCTGGAATTGTGGGAAAAATTTTTTTGGTCTGTAAAGGGTCTAAAATGAGTGAAAGTTTATGATTTTTGGTCTAAAATGAATGGAAATTATTGTTTTGAGTCTAAAAATGGTCTTAAATAGTCTAAAATAATTGTTTTTGGTCTGTAAATGGTCTAAAATTGTTTAAAATCTTAATTTTCTGTTCAATTATGGTCTAAAATGGTTGGTAGAATTGTTTTTTGTCTAAAGAAGGTCTAAAATCTGCAAGTTTTTGGTATAAAAGAGGTCTGGAATATCTTTAAAAAATTTTTTTTGGTATAGCAAGGGTCTAAAATCTCAAAAAATATATTTTTAGTCCAAAATGAGTCTAAAATTGTGAAAGTAAATTATTTTCAGTCTAAACTTGTCTTTTTTAGACCATTTTAATTATTAAAAAAATAATTGGCAAAATTTACACAAAATTCATCGAAAACTAGTCTAAAAATTCTCAAAAAGAAAAAAAAGAAGGGAAAAAAAACAATCTCGGTGTAAAACTACCAAAGGAAAAAGGAAAAAAAAAATCAACAAAAAATCACTTCCAAGTCTAAAATTCTGAAAAAAACATTCAAACAACAAAATTTTAATCAGAAACTCAATAACAATTTTTTAAAAAACATTTTAGACCATTCTCAACAGAAAAATATAATTTCATCTATTTTCAGATCATTTTGCATCAGTTTTAGACTAAAAACATGAATTTTTAAAACATTTTAGACAATTTCTACATAGAAAACATAAATTTCATTCACTTCAGATCATTTCAGACCAATTTTAGACTAAAAACATCAATTTTCAAAATTTTTATATCATTTCAGACCAATTTTAGACCAAAAACATCAATTTTCTAAACATTTAGACCATTCTTCCACAGAAAACATTAATTTCACCCACTTTTAGATCATTTTAGACCATTTTTAAACAAAAACCACCACTTTTCAAAATTTTCAGATCATTTTAGACAATTTTTAGACAAAAAAAAACAACTTTCAAAATTTTTAGATCATTTTAGACCATTTTTACATAGAAATCATTAATTTCACCCACTTTTACATCATTTTAGACCATTTTAAGACTAAAACCATCACTTTTCAAAATTTTCAGACAATTTTAGACCATTTTAGACTAGAAAAATCAACTTTCAAAACTTCTAAACCACCTTTCCCCAACTTTCAACCCCTATTTGACCAAAAACTCACCTCCAAATAAAAAAAAAACCAACAAAACCACCTCCAACACAACAAATATCACATTCCCCTTCGCCAAAACCAACGAAAATTACTTTTGTCCAGTTTCATTAAACCCTTGTGTATTTATCATTATGCGCATGCATCTCGATTTCCTTCCGCCGTGACACTGATTAATAACCCGGCCAAAACTCATGCGAACCGAACATCACGCACAAAAGTATTTTCACTTTTTTATTATATATTTATCATTATAAAACCTCTTTATAAAAAATTTTATAGGTTTATATTTATCCACAACACTCGAACCGGAAATTGCATTGAAAAAGCAAAAAAAAGAGCAAAAAATCGAATTTTAGACATTTTTCGACCTAAATTTTTAAAATTTTTAACTTAATTTGACAGCCTGGGAAAATTAATTTATGTTTTATAAATTAATGATTATTTATGTTTTTTTTATATTTTTTTTGGAATTTTTTGATGTCATGCGATGAAACTTATGAAAATGGGTTTGATAATTTTTTTTTTTTTTTGGTTGTATATTCAATTTTTATTATGTTAAATTAAATAAGATCTTGGATAAATATTCTGTGTTTGCTTTGAAATTATTTTTTTTCGTGTTTTGCTGAGTACGGTGTTTGTCGGATTTTATGGCCGTACCCGGTCGACCGCACGCGGCATGAGTTTGTCGCATCGATCGTGCTTTTTCGTTTTTTCTCGTTATTCGGTTAAATTTCAAAAAACTTGTTCAAAACCTTTATAAATAATGTCGAATATGGTTTAGATAATGTTTTAAGAAAGAAATTCGTGATAAAATATAACAATTTTAACGTTTTTACGAAATTTTAAAACACTACGGAAAACGCATTTAAGCATGCCGCGTCCGAAGCGTCGATGTCAGCATGACTCGCTCTCGATTCCCGTACAAACTTAAACATCCCCATATTTCACAATTCGGAAATAAAAACGAGAAAAACAGTATTTAAATCACTACCTTTCAACACAGTCCTTACAAAACAACAAAACTATTCACTATTTCCACCTCAAAATTCACCGAAACTCGTCTATTAGCACGGAAACAGCCAAATCCTCATGCCGCACTCGACGCTCCCGTGCGGCATGAAAATCCCCACTCCCCGTGCTCGGCATCATGAGCGTTTTTCTCGCTCTCACACCGCTCACGAGCTCGCGATACCACTTTTCGCGTGCAAAACCACGCGAAAAAACCACGAAAAATGTTGTCAAAACAAAAATAGAACACGATTAACTCAACAAAAGGCAACGACGAGCGATCGCGAGCGACAAGATGTCAATTTGAACGAGCGGCGACATGACAGTTCATTTCGAAAAGCGAAAACTGCGCCATTTCGTTTCCAACCGCCATCCGATCCGAAATTAATCCCAAATCTCACACAAACTCCTCTCAAAAACCACTTAGTATCCCCCAAACACCCCCACACACCAACCAACCTCGAAAAACCCCGCAAAACACGTCGACGATCGCGGGAAATAAAGAAACAAAAATTTAAGCCTAACGACCAAACGGACAACGCGACCGGGCCGCGGGTTATCTTTTTGACTCTTTTTCGACCGTTTGCGGGCCGTGTCGCGTGACGACAATAATTTTCCTTAAAAATAGACCTCGTCGACACTCAATTCCTGGGTTCGAAACCTCCGGGGGACGAACCAATTTCCTCTCGCGGGCCCTCGAAAACGCTCCGTCGCGACGTCGCGAGAGCCGCGATCGGTCGCGTCGTATAACAAGATGTAAATTTTCACTCACCTTTTAGCGTTTTTCCTTTTTAAAGCTTGAAATTCGGTTGGAAATAGCACTGTTAATCCATTAAGTTTTGAAAGAAAGTGAGCACAATCCGATATACGGTATCAAACACGGAAAATAAGACTGGAAAATGCGAAGCGAAGCAAACGACGTCAACATGCGGTGATCAAAATTGATCGTCGGCGCCTTCATCCGGTCACGGAAAAGTAAACGCGGCGCTGATTGGTCGAACGTTGTGTTGCCGCTCCCACCTACTTTCTTCTCGGTGCCCGTGGTTCTTGGACTCGACCGATTTAAAGTTGGTTTTCCATTCGATTTTGAGGTTTTTAAGAGAAGTTTTCGGTGAGTAAATGAAGAAAATGGAAGGATTTGAAATGATGGGCAGCGCCATTTGTAATTGCCCGTGATGCATTATTGGAATTTTTTTTTTTAAATTTCTAAATCGATTTTTAAGTTTTTCGTGGAATTTGAGTGTAAATTGCGTTATATTATTGTGTTTTGTAAATAAAAATGCGAACAATCTGTGATAAACAAGAAATGACGTCATAATTTCTCAAAAAACATTTGAATCGGTTTAAAATCGTGGAATTTTTTAATTGAAAAGGACATGCGATTATTAAAAATGTAGAAAACATCGATTTCTAACCGTTTTTCCAGAAATTTCGCTGGTATATCATCAACGACAACAAATTGTAAACAAAACTGCAAAGATTCAATGATAAACTGACAAGATGACGTCACAATTCTAAAAAAAAACTCTTCTAGATGGCTGAAAATCATCAAATTAACAACTCAAACAAAAACCAACATCAAAGAAACCGCTAAATTTTTTTGAAACACAAAACCCCTAACAAAATTTTTTTTTAAAAAACAATAAAATCATCAAAAAAGATCAAAAAACCATCAAAAAGTCATCAAAACCTCCCAAAAACCATCAAAAACACAACAAAAAGCAAAGAAAACAAAAAAAAACCCCCAAAAAACAACAAAACCAATCACAAAGTTTAAAAAATCCCAATAAACCCATCAAAAACTTTAAAAAACATCAAAAAACACCAAAAATTCATCAAAAAATTTTGAAAACATCAAAAACACATCAAAAACTCATCAAAAACCACAAAAACAATCAAACTCCCCCAAAACAATCAAAATCCCAAAACTTTCCCCCCAAAACAACAAAACCCATTCGAAAAACTTGAAAAACCCCCACAAAACCCCCAATATAAACAAACCCCCAATCACCAAACACCTCGACAGTTGCTTTGTAACAAACTTCAAACTTGGATTGATCCAAAACCATTCCGGGGGCGCTCAACCTATTTTTTCTGCATTGTCATAGGGCGGAGTTAGTGTCGGTCACGTGTCTGCATGACCTCCTACACTGACCTTTATTCATTTGAAAGCAGAAGCGCGTTCGGAGGGGTCCATAAATTATATGGGAGGTTGTCTCGACTCTTTTCGTGGATCTTCTTACCACTTGGCACATCATATCACATGATTCAGACCAACATCACGTGACTCCACCACCCCCAAGCCTAGAATCAGTGGTTTGGGCTGGAAAAAAGGGTTAAAAAACACTTTTAGGAGACTTTTCCTCAAATAACTTTAGTTTCTATTTATGGTAGTTGCTAATTGGGAGTTAGGAAGTTGGAAAAAAACAAGATGGAGGTCTTTTTTAAAATTTTTTTTGAATTTTTTTGAATTTTTTTGAATTTTTTTGAATTTTTTTGTTCAAGGATGGTTGAGTTTTAGATTCCTTTGTGATTATAGAGATCGAGTTGCTGGGTTGGTTTGGGTGGGAGATAATGTTGGCTGGTTATGGTTATTTATTTGTGTTGTGGATGGAAATTATAGAGTGGTTTTGGCTTTTAAGGATGGGGATAATCCTATTAGTGAAATGAGAGTTGAATTTGCATTTCGGCATGCGGTTAATGGGATTTGCGGAAACTAGTTTTCGGTGGAGGGAATAGGTCGGGATAATTTTGGAGTTTTCGAGGTGATTTATAATAAGCGTTGCCGAAGCGGGAAAGGTTTTTTTTGAGTTGTGGAAATGTTGGCTTTTTTTACTGAGCTCGAAAAGGTTACTTCCTAAGGGCTGGTTGCACCAATCTTGTTAAATTCTGGTTTACGTAAACCATTGTTAAGATAAACTCTGGACTGAAACTCCAGTTTGCGGAACTTTGTTGCACCATTCAACTTTTGTAACAATGATTGCAATTGGTTGGAGTTCATCACGTGATTGAATTGTTGCAGGAAATCAAGTGATAGGCATAACAACATGTCAAATTTTTGACTGCCCGTTTTTGGCCAGTTAAATTTTAAAACCTTAGTTTTATTTTCAATCTGTTTGGTGGAACAACAATTTGACTAAACTAAGTTTGAAGCCACGATTAAACTATAGTTAGTTTTAACTCGAGTTGGTGCAACCGGCCCTAAGTCGAATCGATGTCGATTTTTGGTTGATTGATTTTGGTTGAAAATTAATGTCGAGTCAACATTGGATGTCACAAAACAACATAAGAATGTTGAATTGCTGTCAATTAGATGTTGATTTTTTGCAAAAAGATGCAAGACGTCGAAACAAAATGTTGAATAGCTGTGACTTGTTCAACATTTTTTTCAATGTAGTCTTTTGACTTCACTTTGCTACTTGGGTTTCCGCTGACTTTTGGTGTCTTTTAGGTGACTTTTAATGCCAAAGTCAAGATAGAGCCTGTCAAGCTGAAGAAATAGCGTTATCCAATATCATGTACACTTAATTCTGTTTTTACACGGTGGATATGTTCCAGAAAATTCTGTGTAGAAAAAACACTGTAAAAACAGAATTGAGAGTACTAAGGGGAGTCCCCTATGATGTTTGTCATTTGTAAGGAATTCCCTTTGTGAACTGTGTTAAAACAGAAAATCTATGTAAAACAGAAATTGTTTATTTTTCTGGAATAGGTATGCTATACCAAAATGGTGTAAAAAATAAAAATATTGTGTAAAATAATATTAGGTGTATTTCACAGAAAATCAATGCAGAACTCAAATTGGTGTACAACATGTACAAATCATAAAATAAAACACCCAAAACAAATTATATTCCAGTTTACAATGGGTATTCTTGCTTTTTGGCAAAACTGGATGCAACGATTTACTGTCCCAGAGAAGTTACATAATTTAAGGTGTAAAAATTTAATTGAATTGCAATCACTAAAAGAAGAAAGAACTTCCAACATTAATTTCCTAATGCTATATTTAAGTATATGAACCAACGATTATGGGCACCACCAGGTATTTTTGCAAGGTGGTTCAAAACAATGTTCCGAGATGAGTTGGTATGAAGCGAGTATGCTGAATGCTGGTGAGTGCTGAAGTTAAGAAATTGCAGCAAGTTGTCTTAAAATGAGTTGTGTGGTAATTAAGTTGCTTTTAGCTAACTACCAATAATTGCCGAGCATTAGTTTAAAAAATAAAAAGCTTTTTTTAAAAATTGAAAATTCCAAGAGCTAAGGTGGTGCAAGTGCACCACCTTGCACCTCTCTGCTGGCATTCATGCCAATGATAATAATTTTGATTGATTAATTGTGAATTACCCATCATCTTTTCTATGCAATCATTTGAACTGACATTTATCTTCCCTACTTATCAATACAGTTGGTAAATATTGGTAAATGGGAATACTCAGTTCTTGAGTAAACACCCTGTAGTCCTACAATTATTTTCTGTGGGCACGAATAGAAGTGTGAAATTCTGCCTAATCGATTAAAAGTATGGGCTATTGGAGGTAGAGAGATATTAAATAGTCATCTATTAATTGTTTTCAGTACATCTCTTCCTTCAAACACCTGTATTTTAATTGCTTAGATTTAAGGCATAGTCACATGACTCACCGGTTCATTCTCCTGGTGCGCTTACGGTAGCATGTCCTGTACATTGTGCAATCACATGCATAATATTCTTCAATTACATTCAGGTAACCCTCCACACTCAGTTACTGTTTGCTGTTCATGTCTTAGTAGATAAGAAAACACTGCCTATGATGCAATTGCATGCATAAGTTTAGCTTTTAATACACAACATGTGAAAACATGTTTAGAACTGTAGGATGACTAACTGTCATGTGATACATACAAAGTGACACATTGTGTGATGTAACAACTACCACCACTGTGACAAATTACAAAAGTACACATGTCATTCTGAATCTTTGTTAGGAAGGATCAATACTGTTCTTGTTTAAAGCGAACAAGGGGACCACAATAAGACACTCACAAATTTGGTCGAATTTTTTTTAATAAGTAGAGGAATATCATTGTATTACACTGCTAAAGTAGGAATTTGCAATGACAAATAGAAAAAATGATATTGTTGCATGAAGTTGCAGTTGTACAGTAGGAGTCAGACAGATTGGGTGATCTGTCCGACTCCTACCATGGAATAGCAACTTCAAGCAACAATATCTTTTTTTCTATTTGCCATTGCAAATTTCTACTTTAGCAGTGTAATGCAATGATATTCCTCTACTAATAAAAAAAATTTGACCAAATTCGTGAGTGTCTTATTCATGTGGTCCCATTGTAAGATCTGTTACCTCTAGTGGTGTTGGGAACAGTTTTTCTTTTTTCCTTGTTGATCTTGTGTCTTGGCTTTTCTCATATGCTGGGTGACCACTTCGTGCAAGAGATTTTGTTGTTCTGAACACTGCACTTGTGCCAAAGTGCTTAATGTCCAGTTCGCGTGAAGAGTACTTCTGCAAAAGTACTTTGGTCTAACAATGGTTCATGCAATTTGGTTAGGCACTGAGCACTGAGCACTCTTAATTAAACTTCTGGTTTTTATTTCATTGGTTGTTCCTGATTCCATTCAGAGGGTTTGACTTAACCTTACATACAAACAGATGATTTGTGGAAATTTTTAGATTTGTATACGTATTTAGAATTGCATTAGATTCGAACCATGTTAAGTGTTTTGTAACAGGTTGCGCAATACCTCTTAGTTAAAGCAAAGATTCTTTTCGACTTGACTTTCTATCTTTTGCTTCTTGGTTTTTGTTTTGTTGGTTGTCCCTAATTCCGATCAGATCATTTGGATGTCTAATCTATTCAAAATCACTAAATTTTATTTCACGGAAAACTTTCCTGTCATTGCGAAAACCCAACTTGTCATTTAGACTCTACTTACAAGACAACTTTAAGTCAAAGACATCATAGCGATCACTTTGTCCTGACAGATTTAATCTGACCGGTCATTTTTCCAAGAAAATTCATCCATTAAGGAACCTTTAGCTTCTTGGTCTTTTTTCCCACAACAGGAAACTAGCTCATTACATTTCTCCTTCAATGCCCTTACCCTTAAACCACCAGCTGCAAACTCCACACATACTTGACAATATAAACAGCCATCAAAAAACAGTAACAATAACTAAAAAGATCGATTTTTCCATCTCCAAGATTTAGTGTCATGTGCTGTTTACTCATTCTACAGGTTTTCTTTTTTCGAAACCTAATGATGACTTCATCACCATTAATCAGCAAAAAACTAGAATTGGAGGATGTTTCATGCACCTGGATTTACAAAAAAAATTACAAAAACTTGCAATAATTAAATTGTTATAAAAAATAAATGTACGTTACGCTTATGGTTTCAAACGCAAGCTTTCCGGCAGATTTTATAAAGTGTTTTTTTTATGATCTTAAATATAATTTGAGGTTTCATAACCAATTTTGCAATTACTTTAAAAACTACAGTCACAAAGTTGTCTTGAATTTTTAGATGTCCTTTTAAAGCGTGTGATTTTGCTATTTCGACACCAGTAGAATGAATCTCGAGGACTAAGGAAAGAACTTTGTTGTACAGAAATTTTCGTTGTAACAAAGTCAATTATAAAGGATTTCTATTATGGTTGGGATTCAAAAAAATTTTGTTATAAAGAGATTCAACCTGTATATTAACTTTGTTTTGTTTCATGTCTTTACTATGTTAAAGTAACAGTATGAGCTAAATTTGATCCTTGGAAGATAGATTGGCAAACTGACCTCCATTTTGTTTCAACTAAAGCTGTGTTCACACTTGAAGCGGAAGTAAGGTGAGTAAGAAAAGTAAGGAGAAATTGACCAAATCAGTTGACATCTGAGTTACTACAAACGTCTATCTAACTATCGTTGTCAGCCATTTTGAAATAAGAAGTAATAGAAGTCTGTTAAATCATGTAACGATAGATGAACAACCTGATTGGCTAAACGTAAGACACTCTCTTGTGCTAGGTTCACACTTGTGTTCACACCCAACCATATAAAGTAACTTAAGATGGTCAAATGACGCATTGTGGGATACTAAGTTCCTTAAGTGTTAATTCAACTCACGAGTTGAATAAGCCGTAACGTAGCTATGAATGTTACGTTCAGCCAATCAGGAACCACCAATTGCTTCAAGCTGAACGTGCCATTTTGCATCGCACTGTCTCATTGGTCAATTTGAACAAAAAACAGTTAACAAGTGTAAACACTTTTAAGTTACAATTAAGTCTTAATTTCTTAAGTCTGTTATGGTGGGTTCACACTGATGTTCACACTGGGACGTAACGTTCGGAATGGTGCATTGTGGGATTGAAATTAACTTGACGTAGCCAATTTCCTTACTTCAAATTCATTTTGAAGTAAGCCGTAACGAAAAAGCTATGGCCAGCCAATCACGATCAATCTTGATTCAATGTTGATGACATCACTTTACATCACGTTCTGTCATTCAACATTTGTCATTCAAATAAAATGCCGTAAACAAGTGTGAACATGAAAATGCCGTAACGTAACAAAATATTGCTACCTTTCCTTACGTTACGGCTCAGTGTGAACCCACCATTACATTAAGTCATGTGCGAACCATTCCTCGGCATTACTGCAACTTCTTACTTCAATACTTCATTTCTCTGCCTTCTCCCCTTACTTCTTACTTTTTACCCACAATGCACCTTACTTTTTTCTTATTACAACTTCTACCACAAGTGTGAACACAAGAGAGCATCACATCACGTGCCAACAATCTAAAAAGCTCATTTTGAGATGATCGTCCGATCGTTCGATTTTCCGATTGATCGTTCGTTCGATTGGGTAAAACCAGTCACATGACAAGCAGTAAAATTGCAAAATCGCAAAATTTCCTGAGTTAATATTACAATTGAAATTGAATGTTGACATAAGAGAAATCTGTTACCAGGGACATAAATCAGTCATGACACAGCTATTTTGTATACAAGAACATTTGTGAAACCATTTGTTTGTTTGGATGACGTCAACATCCTAGAGAGAGAAATAAATGGAAATACAAGTTGTAAAGAGAAAATAATTAAATATTAATCTGCATAACCTCTTGAGGTTACCACCCTCCTTTTATTTCACGTATTACTGTCAAGGACGAAGATTGGATGATAAGGTTCGAGTTATTCATTCCTGAGTGATCCATGAGGTTTTGGGAGAAATGGTGTTAGTGTCTGGAGGTTGCTAGGAAGTTTGAGTTTGGATGGAATTGTAATTGTGTGTTGGGTTTTTGTGTTGGTTGGATGTTAAAGTGTGTTTTGGAGGAATTTGATGGTTTTTGAAGATGGGTGTTTTGTCGGTTAATGGAGCTGTTTGCCGGTTCAGTAAAAGTGTTTAGGATTTCAATGAAAATGTCTAAAAATTGAATGAAAATGTCTAAAAATTGAATGAAAATGTCTAAAAATTGAATGAAAATGTCTA
>JAQIXT010002421.1:0-10925 GCA_034700445.1 Stenotaenia linearis | reverse complement strand
TATTACGAACTCTCGATATTTCGAACAGGTTTGACGGTCCCTTCGAGTTCGTTATATCGAGGTTCGACCTGTAATGAATTATTGTTATTTACGAAGTATTCATTACTACAAACACTTTTTATTTACTGGAAGTCGCATTTCTCTCGTTTTAGGACCAATTTTCTATCAAAAATGGTATATTTAATGACGAGTTACGGCGGCCCATCTATTAGGCGAACGTAGGCAGTCACCTAGTGCGCAGAGGGCTGGGCTTAGGGGCACAGAAGGCTGGAGCAAATATGGGTGTCGTGCATAAGGCACGCTAGAACAGTCGAATCTAAGGGGGCAGCTGCAAACGCAGCTATCACTGTAACAAGTGTGGGAGATGTGCCCCGTGGTTTCGGCGGTCCTGCCGGGGACCATTATTGATTAAAGTTGTATTTAAATTGCTAAATTTCTAAAAATATTTAAAGCAATTTTTGGCCAAAATCACTGCTTTGTATCAAAATTACTAATTTTTAATCAACGTCATTGGAGTATGTTTAAAATCACTATTTTTGGCCAAAATTTCTGAATTTTTAATTTAAAAATCCTAAAATTTTGATATGAAATTTTTGTTTTGGGCTGAAATTGCTGATCAAATTTTAGTTGAAACTCAGTTTCAACTCAATTTCATATTAAAATAGTTCAAAATAACTCAATTTCTGGCCAAAATAACTCAGTTTTAATTGAAATTAATTATAAAAATTTTATTTTCAATATAGTAAACATTTTTTGATGATCCCTTCCAGTTCGTTATAATGAGTTTTGACTTGAGAAAAATGTAAAATCAGAATATGAGAAGCATATTAAATTTAATTTAAATTTCCATGTCTAACATTATAAAAATTTCATTGTTTAAAACATTATAAAAATAATTTCACAAAATTGAAGATTTAGTGCTCGTAAAAGTCTCCATCTCAACAAATCAATTTCATTGATCCGAAAACAAAAAAAAAAAGAAATTGAAAAATGTAAAAACATTCCATGCTGGAGATTTGCAAAATTCCCGTGGTTTTCACCGTTGTTTTACGCTGATTTTTATCGTCAACGTAATGCAGCCTGTCAGATGATAAATCAATTGGAGCGCGCGCACAAAAATCGAAATATCTATTCATTTTCACACTTCACTCGTTTAATCTCATCAAGCACTTTCTTTTGCAGCTGCTAATTATTAATTCAATTTAACCTTTATTTTCCCCAAGATAAATTTGAAAGAAAAAAACGCTAATTAAATTTCCTAATTAATAATTAAACACACCACCTTCGTGCTAGTAATTATTTCAAGCTCGAAAACAACGTGAAATACACATTATATTAATTTCTCGCATAATTCATTCAAATAAACGAATTACTCATAATTTATTAATTAAACGTCGCTTGCAAAAATTTTCCATTGTTTCGTCAAAATTTTAACAAACAAATTTTTTTTTGTAAGGATCAGTATCGGGCATTGGTCAATTATTTTATCGGCCGATTTCTTTAATCAGAATCGATATTTTCAAGATTTTTTTTCTAAATTGTCTGTCATTTTATCATTTTATTTAATTTTTTATTTAATTTAATAATTATTGTATTATCCAATTCAGTATTTAAAACTTATAATTTAACAATAACTAAATCATCATTTTTACATTCATGGGAATTTTGCTCGTTGATTCAACGTTGAATCAACGTTACCTTTCAACCTTCCAACCAATTCAACCATAAATCAACGTTGATTCGACCATATTTTGCTATTTGGGTATAATAATAAACAAACATCTACCGTTTACTCACTCATCAAAATCTTGTGCAGACATTGGACTCATTTATAATTACAATGTGGAAAATTAGAATATTCTAAACGATCATTTTCACCATGTAATTTCCCCCACTAGTTATATTCAAGTGTCAGATAGTAAACATAATTTTCAGCTATCATCAGCCAGATAATATCCGACACAGTGTAAAAGGGTCAATACTTTTTAAATTCCTTTTAGTTGTTCTACAATTTAACTATATAAACGAGAAAATCTTAATTTCGCACTTAAAAAAAATATTTTTATCTTAAATTAGGTATCAATAGGTAGATTAATTGGCCGATAAATTAATAAATTGTTAAAAATCAAGCAAATACCATCGCTTTAAAGAAAAATTTATCTTAATAACGAATTTTTTTTTGGATCCTTTAAGTAAATCATCAATTTTAATCGCATCTCGTTATAACGAATTTTTTCTCCGGTCCCGCGGAGTCCGTTTTAACGAGATTCCTAGGGAATAACGAATTCCAAGGGACCAGAAAAAAACCTACCAGGCATCAGGCAAATGTTATTCATTGTTTGTGAGAAAATATTTAAAGTCGTCAAAAAAAACTATTATTAAAAGTAAAACACAAAAAAAATTTTTTTCATTCACGAACCTTTAGTTAAGCATTCGTTTCCATTCACTTGTTGACTGGGCGCAAGCATGTGAACGACGAGGCAGATAAGCACCGTCAACGGCAAAAAGTACACCCCCAACATCATTACAGGAAACTGGAACGAAGTATCCCTGTTTCACGCGTTGGACATAAACTTATTCGCGATAATAGTCGACAACGAGATAAAAGTGAGAGGAGCGGACACGAGGAATCACTTCCGCGGAATGGACGTTTAACCGCTCGGCGCAGATGTACATCGGGTTCGCGTGTAGCCAGAGATTGGCACTTAATACTGCGCACGCTCGGTTCTCGGTTCGGACAACTAGCGACTAAAGGTGGAAACTTTCGGGGGAAACGCGATCGATGGGCCCGAGCGATTCTGCGGGTGGATAACTTCTTTATTGCTTTTATTTTATTATGTTCTTAGGACGACAGCGTTATGCCGTTGTGGAATTGGAAATAAAACAAATCCTAATATTCTGAATAAAATGGGCGAACCGTGTTGGCTACTTTAAGAAAAGTATTAGACCACAGGCTACACATTTTTCCCGGCTTTTGAAATTCCTTATCTTTCGAGCCGCATAAGGATGTTTATAAATTAGCCTCGAGGTTGAATGCAGAGTTCTCCGATATTGAAAAGCCTTATATTATACATTAAATGTATAAAATTTATATTGGCAATATATATTTTATATAATCATATACTGTAATAGAATATTCAACCATTCTGTTGCGAATGCGGGCCACCCCTAGGATACGGGCCAATCCTGAGGGGACTCCATGTGAATGATTTATTTTTTTATTTTTTTTTGTTGCTCAGTTTGTTTTTGTAATTTTTTTGGTTTTAGGCTATTTTGTTTTTCACATTAAAAAATTTTCTTGAAACTAAATTTTTTTGGAAAAATTATTTTATTTTTTACCGCGTTCTGGGCCCCCGCTGGCTAAGGACGGTGTGTGAATGACACGCTGCTTATTGTGATCACGGTCGGAGTTAGTAGGAGGGAAGGGATCTGGTCGACGCGGAGTGGAATTAAGTCGACAACCCCAGTAGATATCTATGGTTGACAAAGTAAAATGGAATGGAATAATGGACAGTCGACAAGTAAGTAGATCGACAGGAATTTGGTCCACGTAAGTTGTCAAAATTAAACAAAAGTTTGACAGAAATTTAGTCGACACACACCCGCCTAACTGAGGTAATAAAATTTTTCCACAATAATTTATGTAAAAATTGAATCTTGAAGTAATTTTAACTAATTAATTCGACCACATCCCAGTTGCATTTTATTGACATATAATTACATGTCGAACGAATTCTTGACGTCAAGATCCCCATCGCGACTTGAATTCCTGAAAATAAAAATTGCGTCGACAGAATTCCAATCGACCAAATTCCTGTCAACAAAATTCCGTTTTACAAGTTAATATAATCACTTTTACGAAGCAGCAACTGGACGATACTTATTTTGGTTACAACATTGTCTTAATTTTTTTCACCCAAAATCATTTGCACTATTGTACAAGCTTAGATTGCAGAAATGTGAAATCAGTTTCAAGAAAATTTATTTCAGAGACTAAATTTGGCTAAAAGTGGTTTAAAATCTTTTCCCATTTATATGTAAATGTTAAATTGCCCAAATATCTTCTAATTTCGAATATTTAATATACTTATTAAGAGAGAAATTAATTCAGCTTTAGTTTAAATCACATTACACTGACTGCAGACTTATCTTAATAAATAGTCAATCTTATCTTGAAGTTACAAAGTTAATATATGAACATCAATAAAATATACAGGCTGAGTATAAAGTCTGGTCCTGGCCACCCATTGACTTAACATTGGCCTGAGACCCGAGACTTTATACTCACCCTGTATAAATCCCACGTTTACACCAACTGATCATGAGATCCCACAGTATTTTTTCAGGGGTGGGGGGAAACAAATGATATACATGAGTAAGTACAGTGAGGTATAATAGTGCGAGCAAAGAGAGGTTACATTAAAAAATAATTTACTTTAATTTACAATTTACAATTTCCACTGTGACATTTCATCTAAAATGTTACTGTTTGCTAGTGAAATCAAATCAGAATTTAATAACTGGTGTAAAATAAGAATAATTTCAGAAAATCAGAAGATCCAAAAATTGTAATTTTTTTAACACTTATTTTTAAACATTACTTCGACCTTTTTATATGTTGTCTCCTTTGATATGGTAAAATTTCATTACCTGAAAAATAATAGTGTAAAATTTCTTGGCCATTAATAAAAAAAAATTATTTAAAATAGAAATAAAATAATCTGAAATAGTCAACGTTGCGGAATCAAAGTAATTTTCTTATTTTAGGCCTCTATTGAGAAGTATATAGGCTATGAAATTACCTTATGTTGGTAAAGTTAAAACGATGAATGCGGATTGAAAAGTTGGTTGGAACAAAGAGTTGATGGAGAAAAAGCGTTCAAAAGGGAAAATCAAATTTCCATGCAGTTGACGGTGCGTAATCACGAAGCGATTAAGAATTCTAGAGCTACTGCATTTAAAAGACGTAATGTCGAAAGACACTTGGGAGATGGAACGTCCATTGTCGCTAATGGAAGGTGACAGTTTTTCAATTGCCTTCTCTTCCATCGATTGAGTGAAAAGTTCACTCTCGCAATACTCTTGTGACAATTCAATTGTCGACCAAAGTTTGCTGCATGCTTCTATTTCCACTTTGAGCGCATCAATTTTGACACCGAATTTGCTTGGCAAGTTTTCACGTCTTCCAGGGAAAATTCTAATATTAAATGTTAAACAATTTTAGTAGATATATGCAGACGTCCATACGGAATGTCTAGTGTAATAAATATATAAAATTGATATTTTATAAATTTATATTTTAGAGATTTGGCAATATCCTTATATACAATTATCATTATTGATTACTGCGAATGACAGCATTGTAAGTCAGTCCTACTATCAGAAAAAAAGGTTATTAAAATGTTGAATAAAAGTTGTATTTATGTTGTTATTTAGGCAAAAAAAAAAACAAAAAAAACAACAAAAAAAAATGACATTTTCATGCACCTTTTACAACATAAATTAAAACATTTTTAATACATAAAACTTGCAACATAAAGGTAGTAAATTCATATGTTGTTAATTTATAAGATATTGGTTTCACTTTGATGCCATTTACAACATGTATGTCATTCAACATTATTCACATGTTGTAAATAAAATGCATCATGAATGCTGCTAAGTTCCATGCCAATGCAGACCTTGTAGAAAAAAGTAGTGCGAATGTTGTAAAAACGTAAATGTTATTGTAATTACAACATGCAAGTACAGATCACCTAGGTAACCATCACATGATTTCAGGGCTAGAATTCTTTGTGCAGGCTGCCATTTTGTTCCTATCACTGAGTTTTCCAAGAGTTCCAGCCAATGTTCTGCATTATTTTGTGGTGCCGAATTTCATTACAATTTGCCACTGTCGCGTCTTAATTAGCAAATGAGCACGATTCCCCCGATTTCATTTCACTGCATTGCTTGCAGGTGTGTGATGATCCATTACTCATCACCCCTGCAGGTGTTTTTGAGTCGTGACCTCCTTCCATTTGTCCCCTTTACCGGGCTCCTTAACCCCATTGGTCGATACCTGGTATTCACTCTGGTCCTGGCTATCCCTGAGACCAGTATAAAAGGGACTGCATTCAGTCATTCTAGGCCTTTTGCCTGTTTTAAAAGTTATACTGATGCAATGTTATATATGATATGGAAACTAAACAGGCCAGGGACATTGCTGCACTCCAGTGGAGTACAGAGGGATCCGCCATAAGCGCCCGACTTGCTGTACCTCACATAGGTACGGAGGAACCCGCAAAAGCTCCATCGTCTGCTACGATCACCATTCCATCGTAGCCGACACTTAAACTTGTCTTGCTTCACTCCAATTGAGTGAGGAGGGACCCCCGAAAGGTTTTATACTTATTTCACCCCCGTTTGGGTGAACTAAGCTCAAGTCATCGAGCGAGAACGCTCGCTGCAGCAGAAAGTGCAACATTTGTCGTTTAACCCTTGGCTGGTCGGTTAACCCTCGAGGGTTAACCGACCAGCCAAGACATCATCTGCCGCAATCGAGCCACCACACGCGGCCAAGAAAACACGCGATTCCCATCCAATCGAGCGAGAATCGCCACACAGAAGTTCCTGCAACCAACCCGCCTCAGTCTACGACGTAGCAGCAGATTGTGGCGACTAAGAACCCGCCAGGAACGACAAGAAATGACCCCTAGATAACGAGGTAGCAACAAACCAGGCCTGGAAGCCAAGCAACAAATTGTAAGCAAAGAACACCAATGAAAAACCCAGAAACTGTAACCATCGCGTTCAGCTTCGACTCGAACGATTCCATAACGTTATGATCATCATTGTAACATCCAAAATCGTTCATGTGTGATTTGAACGGAGGTCCGCACGATCTCTACCTTTTACTTTCCTTAAACTCTTGATCTAAGGAAATCCTTTATTGAAATCAGTTTCTCTTGTGCTTAACATTGAATAAAATAAGTTTAAATTGAAATAAACGTTTTCTCTTTATTTCTCAAGTTATTTGTGAGTTTCTCACAAATAACCCTACCCCTACAAAGGTAAAAAGGTAAGAAATTCCTAGCCATGACAATTTTGTACTGATTTAATGCTATTAACAGCAACAAATGGTTAATAATGTCATTTGGTGAGTGAAATAAACAGATATTATGGCAAAATTTCTTTGTGTTTATGTTTTACATGTGAATTGAGATGGTGTAAACATATGTTAGAGGTTGTAATTTAACAACTCTTGAGGTGGTTAGTACCTAATACAACATTGTGTAAGGTTGTGATTTTTACATCATTAAAGTCAAATCTTTGGCACCAAATTTACAACTTTTAAGTTGTTTATCTGCTACCTTTTTTGCTGAGTGTATAATATTTAGTTAAAATGATTTTTTCTAGTAAGTTTTAAGAAAAGAAAGTTAAGATGTGTCTATTAAATGAAAAGTACCGTAGATTAAATTCTTGTAAAAATGGCTGTGCCAAAGATTTAGGTATCAAAAACAGCATAGTGCTGTGAATGAAACTATAAATAATGTTTCATTATAATAAAGTTAAAATAAGCTTATAACATTAGTTTTAAAAGGTTTTGAAGAATCCAAAATTCTTCGTAATTCTTCTCGGTTCTTAGACGTTGTAAAACTGTATTTTCAGCAAATAAACTTAACAAACCAGAATGCACTGTTTCTACGTGTATAGTATTTGAGATTAGATCTATGTTAAACATTGTATTGCAGTATGATATTATATCTTGTCTCCTGGAGACATTTCTTTAAGGTTATTTTGAAGAGTGACTTAGTTTATGATTGAAAAATATAGTCGGGATCATCTGTCAACTTCAGTCTGATTAGAAAATAAAAGCTGCGGCTTATAATTGTATTCAGAGAAATACGGTAATCATACTTAAGCCGACTTATTGCATAGCTTAATCTGCAAATTCCAATTGCTAAGTGCTGTTTTTAAAATAAGAAGCTCTGTATTATACTGTTGATTGTTCAACACATTTGAAGCCATTGCTAAGTCATGCTTATATTCAAATCATTAGAACTAGGTAAATTCAATGTTTTTTAAATAGAATTTCTATGAAGTTGCATGATCTTATCAGCTGGCGTGATGTATATAAGAAATTTTCTGCATTTTTCTATTGACAATAAACCATGAATCACTTACAACTTAGAGAAGTGCGTAAAATAAAATATTATAATTTGCAGTTTGATCTTCATATAAGTTATAAATTAACTTACCGATTAAATTCAATAAACTACATAATCAATAGCCGTCTTTTTCTTTAACAATAGTATTGTCAAAATATACCATTTTCCACGTGAGTTTGCACGTAAAAAAAGGTCTTGCTTTTTCTTGCAGCTAACTTTATTGCATTTAGGTCTCATTTGTTACAAACACTCTTTTATCCATTTAATGATTTTTTCCCTGAGTTTGCATGCAGCACCACGATAGTGTACGAATCGAGAAAACATGACCTGTGTTTTTAAGCCTTCTTTCGAGCATGAACTGACTGTATATTTGCATGTGGATAAATCTTGCACAAATGGCGGACTGATATATATATTCCGATTCATTACATGCATTATGAGATTTTCTGTTTGCTCTTGTGAATTTCCTCGCGGCATCTTTATTTCTCTTGCTACATGTTATTTCTCACTTCTTTACTCGCTCAAGATTTCCTTTTAAAACTTTATGATATATGTTTAAAACTAGTAATGAATTTGATTCCTGTAACATTTTTCCATATTTAAATTTTGTCTTGAGAACTCAAAGGAAATCATGAAACTTGGTGGATTCATCAGCTAAAAGCAGCTTTAATGACCACTTTCAAGACGATAAAGCCATTGCATAAAAGAGTTTTCTCCAATGAGTTTGGAGTTTTCAACAAAATTATTTAAATTTAAAAATACGATTTTGTATGTTTACCTCGATCGATTTCTTCTCAGTAACCTTTTAACAACTTGTCATGTCGCGCAGTAAAGCCATTCTGACAGCAGTCATAGAAACTGGAAATAAATATTTCAAAGATTTGTTATTATATGATGATTTGCACTTTGAGTCGTAGGGATTTTTAAAAAAAAACCCCGTAATGTTTTCTTTTATTTAATTCTTTTTTTTGTCGGTCTGATAGTGTTTTTATTTAAAGTTATGTTTTAAATAATGTATTGCTATAGTGATTTTTTTAAATTCTGGTATTAATATAACAGGATGGAATTTATAAAATTTTTTCGTATTGCAGGATGAATTTTTATAACACATTAAATGTGTTATAAAATGTAATAGAAATTTTTTTATTACCTATTTTTGGGTCGATTTTTATCGATTTCGGACATTGCATATTATCCTCAAACTGTATTTCAGTTTTAAAAAAGTAAACATAAAAAATAAATAAATAAATTGCGCTCGTTTGCAATTTATTTCGAGTGATTTAACTTTACTTGCTCGAGTGATTAATTATGCGAGAAATCTTCCAATGAATTGGAAAGAGTAGGAAGAAGATATATGGTAACGATGTGCCAAATTAAGTTGCCTAATGTGCTGAGCCCAGCAAACAATAGACAGTTGTGACGGTTTGGAATCAAGGGAATGAGGGAATGAGTCTATGAATATAAACGTGGGAAAAGTGAATAATTCGCCTTTGTCACAAATGTAATTCCCAAGTTCCTATTTTATTTCAATATTGTTGTTATAAGGGAAAAATAATGAAACGTGACTAATCGCATGTTACTTCCATATTGGAAATGACTTCACATCGTATTCTAGGAAATGAATAGATATTGGGATTTGTTCAGTTTTTTGGTGCCAACTTTCACCCAATTCAACACTGTCGCGTCTTAAGACAGTGAAAAAACACGATTCACTCATTGCGCTTCACTGTATTACTCGCAGGTGTGCGATGACCTGTCACTATCCAACATGCACCTATGCCTAAGGTTAAATGGGAGGAGTTTTGACCCCTTTTCCCATTCGTTTGACCCCAAACAAATGGCCAATCAGTATGATTTTTTTCCCTTTCATCCACCAAACATCCCCTTTATCAGTGTTGTAAGGGCTACCAAGATAAAGTAGTGCGCTAGCACTATCGCTACTCGACCTGAGAAAGAAGTGCACTTTCAATCACTACCGCTACTTAACAATCAAATCGCTACTTCTCCGCTACCGCTACCACTACCGCTACCGCTACTTTTTTTAAATTTCCAAAATTTGAGTAAAAAAAATCACAAAATACATTACATTCTTATTTATTTTATTATGTTTTTTTTTTAACGTTATTTACTTTACCTTTAGATGTTTCTTCATATATCGCAAAATATCACGATATTTTGCGATGTCGATATACCGCATGTGATGCGATTTTACTAATATTTTACTAATATCGCATCGCATTGATTAAAATATAATATCGCATACCCCTATTGTTAACCCTCGTTAGGGTTAAAGGGGCATTTGCGAAAACTTCTGGCCAAGATCGAGTGATATCTCTCACGGCTTGAAGAACGAAGAAACGCAGTTCGTTCGAACCAACGCCTCGTTCGACGCAGGGCCAAAGTAGACACTTTCAGAATGACTCAAATGACCATATAAGACGCCCCACCACACAGACAGATAACCGCACGTAAGGTCCAGTGCGGCAGTACAATCGTGGCGACTGGCACTGAGGAAATATCAAGAAAGCCCCCAGACAACCAGGCGAGACATAAAACCACCGTTTGGGTAGATATAAGTTGAAATTTCCCCTATTTTCCCCAATTTGGAAAATGCCTACAAATCAACCATAAAATGCTATTTCTCATTGTTTTGCGTGCATTCAATGCAAAACACACCTTTTGGTCTTGTTAAGGACTTAAGGAAGGAAGGAAGAAATACTGCTTAAGGTCACAAGCGACTACAAAGGCCATACGCGACCTGTCACAATAACAATA
>JAQIXT010002420.1:0-10926 GCA_034700445.1 Stenotaenia linearis | reverse complement strand
TATTACGAACTCTCGATATTGCGAACAGATTTGACGGTCCCTTCGAGTTCGTTATATCGAGGTTCGACCTGTATTCATTTAAAATATCACTCGTGAACAGAAAATTGTGGCTGATTTTAGTGTCGATTGCAGAAATTATCACGATAATTTTCTGTTTGCTTGTGACATTATGATATTATACCTGCTTGAAACTTCCTGGTGTTTTAATAAGATAGTAAATGATGTACAAAGGAATCCATGTTAGAGATGACATGGTCATTACCCAACCTACTGCAATTGCCCAGGGTGGATAAATGTAGTTTTCGATAGTGAGGTCTTCGTAGAATACCATGGCCGTCACGAAAATGAACTAGAATGGAAACTTTATTCTTTTTTAAGGTCTTGGGGATTTTGAGGGGTTGACATTTAAGTTTTGATGGGATTTTGGTGTGAAATAAAATTGCTGATTTAGGGATTTTGTTGGATTTCAATGGATTCCAGTAGATTTCAATGGACTTTTATGGATTTTTTCACAGATTTCAATGGATTTTAGTTGATTTCCATTGATTTTTGCACCGATTTATTAGGATTTCAGTAGATTTTAGAAGATTTGATTAGATTTAATTGACAATTACATGGATTTAACTCAATTTCACTGAATTTCATTGAGATTTCATACCTATTCTCCACTTTCTCCATTTCAAATCAAAATCCCAATGGTATAATGTAGTATTTCATCAAAATTTGACAGCTCCCATAGCTTCTAATGCATTTCAGTGCACACCATTAGCTCTCTACACCCAAAATCCCAAGATATTCAAAATTCACTTAATGTCACATCCCCTCACAGATCGATCAACTTACAAAAATGAAAAAAGGACTGATAAAGTTCCACGACGTAGTCCAAAACAGTCCTGGTCGAAAACCAAGCATTCTTTCCACGTCATCAGAAAATCGCTTTGTTCCTAACGGTCAAAACCCATACAAACTTATTTCCCAACAGTGTGCTTTTCGCTCCCACATTTACAAATAATTTACCGTAGAGCCAGCAAACTGTCACAGCCTCGACGAAAACCACGAATAAAATGGATATGGAAGGACCGTAGGCATCCAGCAATTGAAGAACATAGTTACCTCCCTGAGGATTCAAGCGAAAACACGGTCATGTATGCGCTGAGTCCGCATAAGAAAGACTCACATAAGTTGTTGTGGGTAATGCACAAATATATATAAAAACAATTAAACCGCCCACGAAGATTTCGCGGTGTTTGCCGAACGTTATGGGGTATTCGTCGCACATTCCTGTGATCAACGCCTCTAAGCCTCCGAACTAGGGAATAGAAAGGTGACGTCTACAATTATGATTGTGAAGGAAAAAGAAGGTATTTTACTCCATATGTGGTGTTTTAATGGTAATTACTGTCACTGCGTAAAAAATTGAATTTACATTGATGTAAAAACCGTGTAAATGTAAATGAAAAAATATATTCACAATTGTGTGTCTAATGCTTTTTTCACACTTTTCTTTGCACTTGGTCTAGTGTAACTTTAGAGGGTCACAGACTTGGCTAGGAATGAGTTCCAAGTAACGCGTTACCTGGAACTTGTTCCTTTTTTTGTGTAACGTCATGGTAACGAGTTCCCTGTAACGCGTTACCTGGAACTTGTTCCTTTTTTGTGTAACGTCATGGTAACTAGTTATTTTTGCCACTTTGTAACGGTAACAAGTAATTTGTTACTTTTTTTACATAACTGTAATGTAAAATGTTGTTACAATTGTTTAAAAGATACAATAAATGAAAAATGATATTTTTGACCAAAATATATTGTCTATATAAAATAAAACAAAAAATTGTGATTTATTGATTTAATTTCATAAATTTAAAAAAGTAACTATAGTTACTTTTTTGGAGGAACTGTAACTGTAACGAGTTACATTTTTAAAAATGAAACTAACTTGTAACGAAGGCACTTTGGGAAAAGTAACTGTAACAAGTTACAAAAAAGGAACTTCCTCAAGTGTGAACAAAGCATAACAAAATATCGCTACGTTTCCTTATGTTACGGCTCAGTGTGAACCATAATAACGCTAACTGTTGTGCGGTATTCTACTTGTAAATGTAATTGCTAAAAGTATTTCAGAAGACAATATTCATCTTTAGCCTTTAAATTTGAGGAGTAATCTGAGAATGTAATATACATTACTAACTTTATACTTTTTCCAATCAAATTTAACTTAGAAAAGCTATGTAAATAAGCATTACTCCTTTAAGACACAAAGATAAACATTTAGAGTAAAATGTTTCGTGGGACAATCTTACAAATAAGAGTAAATTACCCACTTTTTCACATTATAACTTTAAAAAAAATCCACAAATGTAATTCTAATGAAATTCCAAGTAATTTATCTTCATTTAACCATTCCTCATATAAAAACAATAAAGAAAAGGATTTTTTTACCGTGCTATCTAGTCCCAGAGTGATTAACATGAAAAAGAAAGTTATCGACCAAAATACTGATCCATCCATTGTAGCAATTGCTTCTGGATAAACTATAAAAACTAATCCTGGCCCTGAAACAGGATTGTAAACAAAGAAAATGAGAAAATCAGGAAAGAGAAATTAAGCCTAACCTTTAGCGGCGACATCGCTGATATGTTTGTTTTGCACTTTAGCCATGTAACCCAGGACAGAAAAAATGACAAAACCAGCGAGAAAACTCGTGGCGCAGTTGATTGTACTCGTTACAATCGCATCTCTGGAAAATATATGGAATAATTAGTTCAGCAGATGGAAAAGAAAATGTGATTCTTTTGTTGAAAATTGACTGGGAAAGGATTTTGTGTGTGACAAGTTTTTGACATTAAGATATTGAAAAGAAGAGCTGAAGAAACCAATGCCTTCAGAGCCTCGAGCAAACAAAATCCGAATAAAACTTATGGCGACTTAGCGGCTGCGACATGAAATCAAAAGTTGCCCAATGTCAAAATGAAACAACAGAATAATCCTCTTTTAGTCTTTCCAAATGAAATAGAATTAGTTTCTTTTAAAGTTGAACATTTTTTTTACCTATAGCAGTTGTTATGGAACTTATTATAACTGGAAAGAGCCAATAAAGTCCCAAATCCCGGTCCGAGGGAGAAAAAAATTTGAGTCGCTGCGTCGATCCAAACCTTGAAGTAAAATTGTTATTTAATTGTTTTGTTGTTTTCAGGTGGTACTAAAGTCCGTGCGCTGGTAAATTGAGAGGAAAAGTGCGCGATCTGATTGGTCGGCAATTTAACAGAAGCATTGTTACATAGCAGTAACAATGCAGTAACAATGCCAACCAATCAGATCACGCACTTTTTGTCAATGTACCAGCACACGGACTTTAGTGTACTTCGATATACGGAAGATTATTTAATAGCGTTGTTTGAGGCTACTACGGCCATACGCGATCTGTCACAATATACAATAATTTAAGTCTAATAATGTTAAACGTTATGCACTACGTTACACTAAACTAAGAATTTGACACAGATTTAGCGTCAGTCTACAAACACTAAATCGATATCATTCCTACATAGTTTAGTGTAACGTAGTGCGAAATGTTTGATTATATAAACTTGGGAAGTTGGAATGATGTTGCTTTCCAAGTTATGCAAAAACTGTCAGTTGTGTAGCTAAATATAATTTGAAAGTTGTGGTACTTTGGGGTTATTTGAGAATTATCTCAGAAACTATTCATTCTAGATCAAAAGTTGCAATTACAAAGTTGTAAAGAGGACTATTTAGTAGAAATCTATGCTTAGTTTAGTTATTTTTTTCAAATAAATAGAGGATGAAATCAAAAGAAATACTTGAGATTTCAAATCAACTAATTATGTTGTTCAGCAGAAAAAATAATTAAAGTAAACACTTCTGTAGTGATTGGTGTCCCTTACATCTTCCTAATTGGAACTTTGATCATGTTTTGATGTAAGATGAGTGATTTCTGAAATAAATGTCAGTTGACCTTGAAATGATCATTTGGCTTTAATTAGGTACAACCAATGAAACAAAAACCAGAAGCCATTCTTATATTAAACAACCTAACACAGTTTTTGTTGAACTTATAAAGTTTTTAGGAACATAACTCTTCCGTATATCAAAGCATTGACCTGTAATAATTATCTTACTGCTGTATCTCTCAATTTATCCCACTGAGGGTTCAAGTAATACAGAATCCCGTCTTCGGAGCCCGGAAGAGTCAATCCACGAACAAGTAATATGACTAGTACAATGTAAGGTGCTATAGCTGTAATCCACACAGCCTAAAAGAGGTTATAGAAGTGTTTTAGCCTTGTTTTTGTAGCAATGCGGATGCCTTTCGGTGCATTTTCTACTATCACCCATAGATCGGGCTTAGTCTTGATGGCGAACGGACGCCATATATCAAGTGTCTTATCTGAGTTGGGAGGTCGGCAGGGAGGGTCATCACAGTCCATTATGCATTGATTGGTGGGCTTTGCAAGGGACTAGATAAACCAATCTTAAAATACAATTGAAAGAGACCTATACACCATTTATTCTCCTTTCAATTTTTCATTATAATTTGCCTTTAATTTGGTTTTAGGGAATACAAATGACTGGGTGGTAAAATAGGAAGAACTTACTTTGCCTGTGCTTTTCACTCCTTTCCATAGTGAGAAATATACAAGAAGAAAAACAGCAAATAGACACAAAGCTAGGGAAGATTTGATGGGTCCCAAGTTGTCGATACCGGTAGATTGGTGGATTTGTAAAACGCTTCGTCTATCAATTGAAAATTGTGCGTCAGAAAAGTATTAAGAAGACTCCATTCTGCTATAAGTGCAGTTTACCAGGACCATTAAAGGTTGGTTCTTACTAAAGTCTGTGCGCTGGTAAATTGAGAGGAAAAGTACGCGATTTGATTGGTTGGCAATTTAACACAAGCATTGTTACATAGCAGTAACGGACTTTAGCGAGTATTCAATTAGAGGCTGCAGCTTTTATTTCACTTAACGGAAAATAGGGTGCAGTAAGAACAAAAGATTCCTTTGTTTAAATGTGTTTTCTATCCGAGGGAGGCCTCTAATCGAAGAAATATGGTACGTACTTGTTACGTCATAAGTCCATAGAGATTTTAAAGGGATTTTGCGTAGTTCTGGTAAAGTGCACTTATCCGTATTTCTTTACTCAAAGTATTCCTGCGCTGGACTTGTTTTTGTTTCATTCATGTGCTCATCAGCACTTCCATTCGACATGACGCTCCGGCATGCTGGTGTGTTCCATGGGTTATTACAACTCGTCCATGGAAGTTCGCTTCGAAATGAAGCGAAGAGATAATATACCGCCCACGATATGACTGTGTTGTAGTACATTGCCATGTACAAATCAATGATGCAAATGGCATATCCTAAGCCTAGAACAATATTTAAATGAAGAAGTTAGAAAAAATATATGAAAAGGTTTCACTTTTGGTATATTTCAAATATAGTTCAAGAGTCTGTTACTGCTGTTTCATTAGTGCTCAACATAAAATTTGACCTTCAAATCATCTTCAAGGTCATTGACTCTAACTTCTAAACCAAAGCCGATAGAGAAAAAATGTCGATTCCAACATTGAAGAGCACCATCTCCTTAGTCTGAAAATGTCTTTGTTTTAACTCAAAATGTCATGCATTGTTGAAAAAAATCACTGGAAGAAGATAGAAGTAATCGTATAAATCGCTATAACGAAACCGCTAAACAGCGACAACTGTACGTTCTTCATAAGCGGCAGCCGCTTACTTTGTAAATGATTCAATATCATAGCGCTAAAGTGAGACGAAGCAATTCATACTCACAAAAAAGTAAATAAAATTAGACTGGCAAAATGACAGGACTTTATAGAGTGGAAAATTTCCCTCTTTCATCACTCCAAGCTTCGCTCAGTCCCTTTAATTATCGTCGCGCTCGCCTCAGACACTGGGGACGGGTCGAGGCCCAACGATGGCAATCAAAGCCCCGACTCACCGACCCCCTCCGTCAGTGGCAACTCGTCACCTTCTTTGCTCATTTTCAAAATGAACGCTTTTTTAATTCACACTTTAGGCTTAGCCTCTCACCCAAACTGTGACTGGGCTCCATTTACATGCTTAACCGCTTTGCAGCCATTATAAATGAATGCGATTGCGAACTGACTTTTGCAATTTTCCCTTCGTTATAATGAGGTGGCAGCGTCGCAGTTGCAATTTTTAGCGGTAACTGCAAGTGCGCTTGATGAAAGAGAAGTAAATCGAGGCACGCCTCAATCTCGATCCACGCTTCTTGTACTGGATGGCCGAGGTTAACAACGGTTTAATGGTTACCCAGGTAAAAAAATTTCTATAGATTACTGTAGAATTAGGCTTAATGCCATTGAATTACATTAAAGGTCTATAGAATTCAATAGAACTTTTTTACCCGGGTTAGGCCTACTTTGAATTCCTTTGCTTATATGGGGCAAAATGAAACTCGAATATCTTTATAAGGGCCGGTTGCACGAATCAATCAGTGGTAATCCAACGTTAATGCTTCATTTACTGCAAACGTATCGCGAGCGTTTATCGTAATACTATTTTATTAGTATTTTATTTGGTATTTTCAAAAAACTTTTACAAAGACGTGTCGCTTTACAACACAATTACGTTAATTCGCTACTAAATTTAGCCTCGTACATCCATTTTGTTTATTTATTACAAGAAGTGGAATTTTCAAGACAACGCAATAAACGCCGGCATTAATTCGGCGAATGTGCAAACTAATCAAATAAGTGTCATCGTTCCGATAAAATGTGCTCTCATTACACAATTCAACGCTGACATGTGTGATAATCTTGCAGTTTTAGGCCTATCGAGTGAAATAAATACAAGTCGAGGATTGAGAGTATCAAGCGCTGCTCGTGACACCTATCAAAAAGCAACAAAGGAAGTGGAAGTAAACAAAAAGTGAGAAAAGTAGAAGAAAATGAAATAAAAAGAAAATGTTTTATTGAAAGGGAGTTTGTGGTGTTTGGTAATATGAATAATTCGTTGCCATTTCGAAGGGTGGAAAGTGGGCGAGCGATAAGAAAGCAACTGGTGATAGTGATAGGAAAAGCTGTCATAGCCATCATTTTATTTACGGCCCTCATAAATGATAAAACCGGTGATCGATGGATGTCGATCGAGACACCGATTTGCGTGAGTGGAGGGGAAAAAGTACAAAATTTAATTGATTGATTTTTTATTTAGATAACGGATATAGAGGAAATGGAGTTTTCGATCACTGGGAATTTCCACATTTGTTTGCCTTTTCCCACGTGTAGAGGCATAAATCATTCTGGGGTCTAATTAAAAGGGTTGCAGTATCCAGTGGTAAGTATATTTCATTATTGCTCGTGAAATTAAAGGATAAAAATTTAAATTTTTTTCAGTACTCTCTCTGCAAAAAAAATCAACTTTACGTTAAAAAAAGCTCGATAATCCATGTAACGTTCAATGTGAAAGTTAACTTTACATTATTTTTTACCTTTGTAAAGGCAGTGTCTGTCGTACGACAACCTTTTTCTCTAAATTTTTGCGGAAATAAGAGAATCACGTGCAAACGATGCAAAAGATAATTTAAAAATACAGTCAGACCTGCGAGTAGCGTCAATCAAGGGACCGGGCTGAAATTGACGCTGTAAGCGGGTTGACGCTCCAACCGAATTCGTTAAAACCCCTACATTTTGGCCGGACCGCACCAAAAGTGACGCTATAAGCGGGTTGACGCTATATCCGAGGTCGCTACTTGCGGGTCCGACTGTATTGTAAAGCCGTCTCACCTTTCATCATAGGACAAATCTTATTCCAAACGGTCAGGCAACCGCTTCGATGGTATTGGCCGAGCGCTAATTCCAAGTAGAATAGAGGCAAACCGCCAAATAAAAACATGAGCAGGTAAGGAACCAGAAAAGCACCTGTTAAATATAAGAAAGTATGTAATCAAGTGTGAATGTATTGTGCGTCAACTTTGATCTTATAGTTGAATTACGTGCAATGCATTTGCACAAACTGCACTATGGGTGATTCCGTATAATTCCACGGAATAATTTTCTTGCAGCTTCATTTCTATTGCACAAACTTACATAAATATCTAATGAAGTTGAAAATTGAGTTTTTTCTTTATGCTGCAATAACCAGAGCTATTCAATTTGATTTAAAACACCATTTTATAACTCCGTGTGGAACTTGATGTATTGATTCGAGTTTGTACAGCTATTGACATTCACCTTAAGCTACTCAATTTAATTCACCCAAAGTTGACTAAGAAAACACAATCGATGAGTATTAATATTCATAACAGAACATTCAGTGTTTTTCCTGCACAGCACCAGTCATCTGGTCATAGCCCTCTTCTCTTCTCATTAGGCCTGACATCAGTTTCTATCTAAAATATGATTAAAGGGTTATTTATACTCGCACAAGTTCAATGACAAGAAAACTACAGGCTATATAAGCCTTTCCATTAATCAAAAAAAATCTAAATTTGTAACTGTCAGGAAGAACATTAAGCCTAACCCTTTTAAAAACAGATTTGATGCATAAATTTTTGACTCCCTTTCCTGCATGCGACATTGTACCCACTTCGCTAAAACAATTTATAACTACGTCCTGTATACTCTCTGTGATTGTATGTCAATTTGTAATGTTTATTCAACATTGAATCAATATTAATAGTTGAAATAGCGTTCGATAATCGTTTACGCGTAGTTAACATGGAATTTTATAAGTTACACGTTACTCGTTGATAACGCGAAAAGTGAAATTAAAACAAAAAACTGAATAAATCGACAGCACGACTCGCTTATCGGTTACTTACGTACATTTTGTAATGAAATATTAATTGAATAATAATAGTTGAATCGGACGTTTGATACAAAAGGAATATTGCGAGTTTGTTTTGCTAAATCTCTTTAATCTGTCGGTGCGATTAGTTAATGCCATTAAAATGACTTTTCGCACAATTTAAAACTTCGAAAGTTGCAGATTTGAGATTTATTAGACTACAAACAGCTTGTCGGTGCGTGACTGCGCTACCAACACTCAAATCGACCGCAACTGCACTGAAAAAGCATTTTGTAAAGGTATGTGTGAGTGTTTCGGCGGTAAAAAGTCGATCCAATTTGAGTGGAATCAAGTCATGTGGGTATAATAGAATTTATTTCACCTTGTGGGTGTGTTTATGTAAGGTATGGAGTTAATTAAAGCAAAGCTTGCAGCAACAAAACTAACTTTTAAGCAGATTGCTCGCGCTTGCTTCATAAATATCATAAATATCATCACATCTCCCAAATGTCCCAAGATATTTAATCAGGGTAATCGATATTGAGAATGAAATTTCTTATTTTTCTTTATAGAGTATTTTGTTGAAATTGTGAATTTTTTAGTGAAGTTTTGATGTTTTCTGTTGAGTTTTGTTATTTCTATTGAATTTCTGCTGTTTTTTCTTCAACTTATGCAATTCTATGGAATTTCTCTCAATTTTTGCAATTCTTGCCACATTTCTGTAATTTTCTACCAATTTCTGCAGTTTTTTTCATCAATTCCTGCAATTGCAACCAAATTCCTCCAAAATATCTACAATTTCTGCAATTTCTACAATTTCTACCAAATTTCTCCCAAATTCCTCCAACTCCCCCAAAATTCCTGCAATTTCTACCAAATTTGTCTTCACTCTTTCCAATTTTATCCAAAATTTAATTTCTATCTACCAAATTCTCCCAAACACCTCCAAAAACAAGAAGGGTCCCCCCTTACACCTCAACAATTCAAAATCAAACAAGAAGGGTCCCCCCTTACACCTCAACAATTCAAAATCAAAAAACAAGAAGGGTCCCCCCTTACCCATCCAAAACTGAACTCCAACATTACCACACAATTCCACCCCACAACCAAAACCCCTTCAATTTCCACAAATTCCCCACTCTCAAAACCACCCACAACTTAACATCAACTCATAATCGATTAACCATACTCGAAGACACCGCACCGAACAAAGACCGGAGCAAAGCAATGTAAAATAATCCTCGCATGTAACCATGTTGAAGCAGTTAATTCAATTGAATGATGCGACTTAATCCGCTAGTGAGTGAAAACGGATTAAATTTGAATTTCGCAAACGACTGCCGTTCGAGCCAATCAAAACTGAGTGTTAAGCTGCCAACTTTTAAATGCGAGTCGTTTAATTGAATTCTTTACAATTCGACGATAGTTTTCTTGGCGAGAAGCCGCATAAGCGGTTCGCGTCACACATTTCCGGTGTGATTGCCCCCCTTCGCCCTCCCAGCCAGTCTGAAGGTAGTTTAGTCAGACGAATAAACAGATACCTTAGTTTATTAAGTTATGGATGAGAAATTAATGGGGAGTTGTTTGAAATTGGGGGTTTAAGGGGTTTGGAATTGAGTTTTTGGGGGTTTTGAAGGGTTGGGGAGGGTTTTGGGGGTTTGGTGAAGGGGGGTTGAGGGTTTTGTGGGGAAATGATGTTTTTTGTCATTGAAAATGTGGAAATTAAAGAAAATTTTGTTTTTTTGGAAAAATGTGGAAATTAAAGAAAATTTTGGTTTTTTTGGAAAAATGTTTGGAAAAATGTGAAAATTTAATAAAATTTTGGGTTTTTTCCACAAATTATAAAAAATTAATGAAAGTTTTGAGTATTTCATCTCTAAAATTATGGAAAATTAACATCATTTTGGTTTTTTCCATAAAGTTGAGAAAATATAATGAAAATTTTGATTTTTTCTTCACAAAAAATTATGAAAAATTAACAAAAATTTCTGTTTTTTAAAGAAAAAATACAAATTTATTGTTTTTTTAAATTTTTAAGCAGAAAATCCAAAATCATGTTTTTAATACAAAAACCTAAAATTTTGCTCTTCTTTATGCAAAAAATCCCAAATTTTATCTTTTTATTCAAAAAAAA
>JAQIXT010002419.1:0-10927 GCA_034700445.1 Stenotaenia linearis | reverse complement strand
GGTGGTTTAAGGAATATTATTTGGTTTTTTGTGGTTGTTTATGGGGGGTTTAAGGTGGTTTGGTGTTGGTTTTGTGTTTTTGTGGGTTTGAAATTTGAGGAATTTGTTGTTTTAATTAGTTATTTTGATTTTGTACATTTTATTTGTAATTAATTTTAATTTAAAAGTAAATTTTATAATTTATTCTCCAAAAAATTTAGAATTTTCTGGGGAAAAAAATTTAAAAATTCTGGAAATTAAAATTTTACTTTCAGAATTTTTAAATTTTTACCCATAGAAATTCTAAATTTTTTTCATCTTTGGCCACAAATCCTTCATTTTTCTCACAAAATCCTTAAATTATTCCACTTTTCTCACAAAATCCTACATTTTTTTCATTCTTCCACAAAATACTAAAATTTTACCAAATTCATAAAAAAAAACACCAAAATCTCTAATTTCAACACCAAATCCTAACACCCCAACACCACCCACTTTCCTCCCACCCCCCCACCTCCAAAACCCACCACTTCCAAACAAAATTCCAACATCCACCATCCAAAACATAAAAAAAAACCAAAAAATCCTCTCCCTCCCTTCAATATTCCCACCCATCAAAATTTCATGTGTTTTCTTTATTCACCAACTTTCACAATCCCAAGAGAGGTCTTTCTCAGGGTCATATTTTCCAGATTTGCTTTGGGTATTGGAGCATAATGTGTCACCCCATCTGCACTCTCCAGCCAAACCCTAAGGCCACAGTCCAATGTGCTAGAATCCAAAATGAGCACTCAAAACATAAAAAAACCCTCAACACAACAAACAACCCCCAAAACCCACCCCTTTAACCCTTTTCCCCCACAAAAAAAGAAAAATTCCTCAACAAAATCCAAAAATTCCCCAAAAAACCCAAAAATTCATTAAAAAAACCCAAAAATTCAACAACAACAAAATTTATTACAACGAGGTCGAGCGACAGTGGTCCATCTTGAAAACCCCATCACAGGATGATGGATGCTGCTTGCAAAAAGGAATATGGCCGCCATAAAAATGCATATAAACCAATTTTTAACTTTAGGACAAAAACCGCGTCTAAATTCAGCGAGAAAACTTGCGAAACGCGAAATGACGAGATATTGTAGACATTAATTAGGGTGGCTTTATGAATCCCAAGTGATTTGCAGTTATTGTCCCTGTTTTGATATGTTTGTGCTCATGGACTTGCAGGAGTTTGTGGTCTTGTTAGGTTTAATGGCTTTTACTTGTTAGGAGGGCTTTCATTTTAATAGACGCATTATCACTAAGGACTCATGAGGGGCTCGTCATTTTAAGTCGCATTTTTAATGGTAATTGTTTCACTCTTCCGTTATAATTACCTGATTTTTCTTTTTCTTTCTTTTCATTGGGTGTTGCGAAATCAGAGAATATTTTGGCGGTATGGAAAAAGAAAAAATCGCCTAATTTTGCTTGGAGGTGCCGGCACGTGATGGAGCCACGAACTGGGGGTGGTCGATGGTCTGCGACGACTGGTGGAGTTTTGATGTGCTAAAAAGAAATTAAAGTTTTGTAAAGTTTTGTAAAATTTGTAAAATTGTGATGGGAATTTTGGCGAATTTTTGGAAATTTTGAAAAACCGGTTTTGCCGAGTTTTGGAATTTGTTGTTGAATGTTGCGATTGAATGATTTATTTAATTTTTGTCATGCGAAAATAACTAAGTTGTCAATTAATTAAGTTTAAACTAAGTCATTTTTGTCGTCCTTTTGTCTTTGACGCAATTTTTAAAAGCTTAAATTTTAGTATTTGAAGAAAAATTAATGAAAATTTTACGTTTCGCTTGTCAAATCGCATCAGAAGTATCAAATATATCATATATTGTATAAATTTTGTCTCGATTTAAGCGAAATTTATCAAAAATTCGCAGTTTTACTACACTCACCTCCCTCGCCATCCCAATAGCGGAAATACTTTAAAAACACTAATTGCGCAAACTCAGTGAAACAAAAGTTGACAATTCTATTGACCGACCTGTACTCAATGAGTGGACAGATTTGGTCTGTTTGCGCAAGCGTCGTAGGAAGTCAAAAATACAAATAGCGCCGTTTTATTCTCCATCATATTTTTAGTTTCACCGAGTTTTACGCTTAATCTTACCGTAATTTTGCAGATTTCAATTCCAGCAGAGTTAAAATGTCGCCGAAACTTCATGAGATGTTATCTCATCTTGTTTATAAAGACTATCAGCATAATAAAAATAAAAATAATAATAATGGAGAAATAAACGAATAAAATAAAACTTCTTCGTGTTATTTTCCTAATTATTAAATCCCACATTCTCATTCTTACATCGGTCGAATAAAAAACAAATTTACGAAAAACTATTTATTAAAGTGTACATAAATATATTATAAAGATTAAAAAATTAGAAAAAAAATTCACAACTTTTTCCATTCATTCATTGAAATTAATCATTAGTTAAGTTAGGGGCCATTTATTCCTTTGGAGTTGAACTATTTTTTTTAGTAAAGAATTTATCTAGCGTTGAATTCCTTGACTTTGGTGTTGACGTTATCGGATCTTTAACAACATTCTTCTCGCTTTCTTCCTTTAATTTGGCCGCTTCAACAACTTTTGGAGTTTCATCTGGTTTTGGAACCTTCTCTTCCACCAATTCATCACTTTTGGTTAAATACTTCCAATCGTTGTTTATCGATAAATCAGTCAATGAATATTTTTCAAGAACTTCCGGTTTAACACACCAAACTTTTTTCACTAAATCCGCGACTTTTTCTCGCGAGGCAATTTCAACAAAACGTTTTTCCACTTTTGTTTTTGGCAGTTTCGCTGTTTTTCGTGGAGTTTTTAAGGCGTCCTTATCTTCTTCTTTAATTTCCTCTTTCAACCGTTGCTGCCAGAATGCTATGAATTCCTTGACAAGCAGCTGTTTTTTATGCGGGTTTCCATGGACAAGACGAATAAAGTCCAGCATTGCTATAGAATTTAAAAAAATTTCAATTAAAAAAATTATTTTAAAAAATTGAAAAATTGCAAATAAAAAAATCACCTTCTTCTGGGAATGATTTCAAATACGATTTATTTTCTCCTGTTGAATTCGACGTTGGCGACGCTCCGTCCCGACTTGACGACGCTTCAGGAGCTCCGGGATTCAACTTGTGTATTGTCACCGGCAATTCGATAGATAATACAACAGCTTCGAATTGTCTTAAGTGTTTAAAGATTTCTTCAATACCTAAAAAATAACAAAAAAAATTAATATTTAACAATAAACTACAGAATTTCAGTAAAATTGTAAGAAATTTAGTGAAAATCCACAGAATTTCAGTGAAATTGAAAACAATTTAGTGAAAATCCACAGAATTTCAGTGAAATTGAAAACAATTTAATGAAAAAGAAAACAATTTAGTGAAAAACTACAGAATTTCAGTGAAATTGTAAAGAATTGACTGGAAACCTACAGAATTTCAGTGAAATTATAAAAAATTTACTGAAAACTACAGAAATTAATTAAGAAACTACGAAAATTCATCAGTAATAATAAAAATTTAAGAGAAAAACAGAAAAAATTCCTTAAAAATTGCATAATTTTTGAAGAATTTGATAAAATTTCATCACACCTGGTTTCTCATCATCGCACCAAACCGGTCCAAATAACTTAGGTTTAATCTGACAACATTTTTCCTTCCTTTCTTCCAAAAACTCCTTTTCTTGAAGCCGCAATTTAATCTTTTGACCGTCCGGTGTCTAAAAACAAACAAACAAAAAAATTAAAATTCAATAAACAGAAAAAAATAAAATTCTTAAATTTACCAAAACATCATTATCCTCATCTTGCTGCTCTTCATCAGATAAATAACCATGAGGTACAAAAAATTCATTATCAACTTCATATTCCCCGTCGCTTTTCTCCATTTCATCTTCAGTTCCAGATAAACTTTCACCCGGCAGCTCCTCCTCTTCCCATTCGTCGTCGCTATCGACTTCATAATCGAAATATTTCTGCAAATAAAACACTTGTAAACAGTATAACTCGCATTTAACCCTTTTATTTCATCGTACTGTGTCTTTTCTAAACGGATTCCTCGATAAAATGAATTCGCTCGTCTTTCTCCACGTTCCCCAATACGGCGGCCGAACATTTTCGTGAAATTTGAGGAGTTTTGCACGAGGAAATTTCCTTTTTCCTTCGCTTCCTTCTTCACCGATCACTTGTAAGTCGTCATTGTCGTCAACTAGGGGCCACGTTCGGTCGGATTTACACGGAACCCGTCTCTTAGATCGTAAATCGGACAAATAAAGTTCAGTTGATGTCTAAAAAGTGAGACAGAACGTTAATAATAACAAAAAAGAGTGAAAATAACAACAAAAACGGAAAATGTCAACAAACTTCAGGGTGCAATTCACATCAATAAATCAGAATCGTCGGAATCTCATCACCAGTTTGTTTAATTTTCAACAGAAAACAAAAAAATTTAATTTAATTTAACCTGATTATTAATGGATTCATTCAAATTCTCCAATATTCTCTTCTTTTCCTCGAGATTGAACCGAGTTATGGGCGCCAAACGTTGATTTTCCTTCACTTCAAACGATTTAAATGCAGAAGCCTAATATAAAAGACAAACATAACGTAAAAATGTAACTAAACACAATTATTGCCACTTACAAATTCATCTTTGCGTTGAGTTGAGCCGGAACTGTCTTTCCTAACGAAAAATTTAGCGAAATTTTCTTTCAACTTCGCGTCTTTCCTCTGTTTTTTCTCTTCGTCTAAACTCTTTTCCAATTCCTGCTGCTTTTTCTTCTCTTCGATAGCCCTAATTGAATAAATTTTACTTAAAATCAGCCAAATCAATCAATATTTAATAAATGTACTGTTTTTCCTCGTTTTTCTTAGCTAAAATCTCCTGTTTTTCTTCTTTCTTCTTTTTCTTTTCCTCCAACATCAACCTACGTTCTTCTTTCTTCATTTCAATTTCCTGCTTTTTCGCCAAAATTTCTTTCTGTTTCTCCTCTCTCTTCAACCTCGTTTCTTCCTTCAGCTTTTCCTTTTCAACCCGTTTCTCCTCCCGCTCAATTTTTTTCCTCTCCTAATAAACATAACCTTAATACAAACGCCTAAAACAACCAAAAAATGGAAAACTTACAATTTCTTCCGCTCGTTTTTGTTTTAATTCCATCCGTTCGGCAGCAGAAAGTTTCTAAAAATCAAAGAAAATAATTTAAAAATAACAGAAAATTTATTATAAAACATTTTCTACCTTATTTGGTTTAATTTCGGTAGTTTTACTCTCGCCATCCGCGTCATTTTTCGTCAAATCGACTACTTTTTCATTTTTATCCTCGCAAATACTCTCATCAACATCTTCGTCTTTATCTTCAAAAATACTCTCATCAACATCTTCGTCTTTATCTTCAAAAATACTCTCATCAACATCTTCGTCTTTATCTTCAAAAATACTCTCATCGACATCTTCGTCTTTATCTTCAAAAATACTTTCATCGACGTCATCGTCTCTAACTTCGCAAATACTTTCGTCAGATGACGATTTATTAAGTTCCTGAGAAATATTTGGAGTATCAACTTCAATTTCTTCTACTTCTACATCTTTATCATCCGATTTTTTCTTTCCAACGCCATTTTCAGCAATTCCAATCTCAGTTTGCGTACTACTAACTTCCTCTTCTTCCTTTTCCTCGGCTCGTGGAAATTTCTTCGGATCATCACGATGCGGATTTTTTCTTTTAACCGTTGCTAAACTGTTCGAAGAAACCTCCTGCTGCTGAACCAACGGTGAAAATGGTAAACGAGCTATTTAATAAAAATAATTTAATTTTTTAAAATTTTTTTTTAATTTTGTAATTTTTTAAAATTAACTAAACCTTACACTGCTTAAGTCGTTTTGCTGGCGGTGATTTAGTAAGTTCATCTTGGTTGTTATTATCGTTATCTAGAAAATAAAATATAAATTTCATCAACTATTGTTCGAAATTCACAACTTTACACCACTTTTTAAACTCTCTAACCTTTTTTACTCAACGCATTTTCCAATTCGGTACTTGGCCCTGCATCACCAACCGACTCTAAAGTCATAATAAACTTAAATAGAAACACAAAAACCGTCTAACTACAAAATGTCGCAACAAACGGGACAACAAGGCACGACAACCGATAAAAAAAATAAAAGGCGCCAAACACGGAATCAGAACGGAACACCCTGAACAAACAACCGATAACTTCCGGTTTTCTCACCTCTTCCAGGCAAAACATCCGGTGATCGGAGAATCAACGAAGTAAACACAAAATGACTTTACGGGCAGCAGGATTTGTGATTTTTCGACAAATAACCAGCGAGATCGAGTATCTAATAATGCAAGCGTCGTACGGGGAACAGCACTGGAGTCCCCCGAAAGGTTTTTGTATTGTAGATCTAAAATTATGCGATTTTTTGACATTTTTCGTCATTTTCAGGTCATGTCGATCCGGGCGAGTCGAGCGAGGAGACGGCGGTGAGGGAAACGCAAGAAGAAGCGGGGATTTCGGCCGAACATTTAATAATCCACTACGATTTCAAACGTACTTTAAATTACATCGCACACAACAAACCGAAAAACGTTACGTACTGGTTGGCGGAGTTGAGGGATCCGCATACTCCGATTGTGTTATCAGAAGAGCATCGGGATTTCAAATGGCTCAAAGTTGAAGAAGCTTGTAAATATGTGGTTTTTCCTCAGTTACAGGACGTTATAAGAGACGCCGAAGTGTATGTGAGAAGTCGTTTACACAAGGTTTTGTGAATTGAAATAAATTCTGTTTGATGTTTATTTTTTTGTTTGTTTAATGCGTCAGGAAAATATTTTTTAAAATTTATTTTCCGTTATCTATGTCATATCTCTGAGTTTTTCAGCTGTTGGGAGAGTTCAATTTAATCAGATCAAATTATTGGGTGAAAATTGATGTTTTATTACGGTATAATTAGTTAATTATTTTGTGTAATTAATGAAAAAATTTACATTTTAATTATAATTTCCTGTTTTTAACTTTAAAAAAAATTAAATTTACTATAATTGCTCTTGTAAAAACAAAATTTTACCTTTTCTTTTCAAAATCTGGCCCACATATGGCAAAAGGAAATAAAATCCAATCAATACCGACAAGTGTTCATTATCAATTTAGCGAGTTAGCACTTTTCCTGTGTTACTATACTCGAAAAATTGCTCTCATTGTTCGTCCGTTACAACGAGCGTCACCAAACCGACATGTCTACGGCATTGTTTGTCGTTTTAACCTTGACAGCTTTTTCTCGGATAAATGCTGAATGTATTGGAGTTGGGTGCGCATCGAAAGGTGGGTTTAGGAAAACCCAGGGAGCAGTTTGGCCACAACCGCAGTCACAAACGAGCACCGATGATTTTCTAGTAATTTTACCGGCTAAATTTGAGTTCAACGTCGTAGGAAAAAACTGTGATATTCTTGAAAATGCTTGTAAACGATATTTCACCACGATTTTCGATCCACCCCGGTTGAATAGGAGGAAAATGAGTTTTAGACAAAGTACTGCGTTTTTGTATAAATTGAATGTTAATTTGTTAAATGCGTGCGATGAGCAATGGCCGAATGCCGATATGGATGAGCAGTGTAAGTTTTTTGTTATTTTTTTTTAAATTTTGGGATTTTAATTTTTTTTTTTTTTTTTTAGATGAGTTGAAAATTAATACTGAGGATTTACCTGGAGAAGCGTTGCTTTACGCACAAAATATTTGGGGCATTTTGCGAGGACTTGAAACTTTCAGTCAGTTGGTTCATCACACGGATGACGGTCTGGTATGTAAATTATGTTTTTTTCCTCGTTATTGACAGTTGACATACGTGTAGCCTTTATGCGCTGTTTCGAAATGTGAGACAGCTTTCAATTGGTAAAATAAAAGAGAAATTGCAAAATTATCTGGAATACTAAGAAATTCGATAGACATTGCAAAAATTAGGAGAAGACTACAGAAAGTCAATAGAAATTACAAAAATTTAAGAGAAACTGTAAAGATTTATTAGAAAATTACAAAAAAAATGGTAGAAATTGCAACAAAGTTACGAGAAACTGCAGAACTTCAATAGAAATTGCTTAATCTCGATAGAAATCTGCAAGATTCCAAAGTTGTTTGTTGCTTATAAGATTGAAGAATTATACATTACAGCTATTTTTAATGCATGTGGCAATAAATATTGAGTACTTTCCTTGTTTACTACCAAACACTGATGATACCATCTACATTCAATCTTCAAAAGAATCTCGAGAAACCAAAGAGAAAAACAATTCTCTTTCTTTTCAAGATTGAATGCACCTATTGATTAAAACAACAACAAAAATAATGTACCTCCAATTTAACTTCTTATCTCTCCGCAGTTCGTTGTCAACACCACAAGAATAAGAGACTACCCGCGATTTCCTCACCGTGGACTCCTCTTGGACACCGGCAGACATTTCTTACCGAAAAAAATCATCTTCGAAACACTAGTACCAAATAAAAAAATTTAAAAAAAATTTAAAAATCAATTCACGTTCATTTCTCACCCCACAGGAAGCAATGGCGCAAAACAAATTCAACGTCTTTCACTGGCACATCGTCGACGACCAATCCTTTCCATACGTGAGTCGCGTGTTCCCCCAGATGAGCGAAAAGGGCGCATACGACGCTTACACGCACACGTACAACTTGCAGGACATAATAGACGTAGTTATGTTCGCAAGACAGCGAGGAATTCGCGTCATCCCCGAATTCGACACGCCCGGTCACACACAGTCTTGGGGTTTGGGCATCCCGGGTTTACTCACACCCTGTTATAAGACAGAAAACGGCAAAAAAGTACAAGACGGCTTCGGTCCGATCGATCCGACCGTAGAAAGCTCCTACAAATTCCTACAAACCTTTTTGTCCGAAGTTTCGAATTCGTTCCGGGAAAAGTACATCCACTTGGGCGGCGACGAAGTCAATTTCGACTGTTGGAAAAGTAACCCGGATGTCTTGGATTTCATGGCTCGAAAGGGTTTCGGTAGCGATTTCGCTAAGTTGGAGCAATATTACATGCAACGGCTGCTCGATATCGTTAAATCCTTCCCGCAAAATAATTCTTACATCATCTGGCAGGAAGTGATCGACAATGGGGTCGAAGTAAAATCCGACACGGTCGTTCAGGTGTGGAAAAAGCCGTTTGAAGACGAATTGAATAAGATTACTAAAAAAGGGTACCGTACACTGCTGAGCGCGTGTTGGTACCTCGATATGATTACGTACGGAAGTGACTGGCAGGAGTTTTATCTTTGCGATCCGCAAGACTTTAACGGTTCAGAAGACCAAAAGAAATTGGTGTTCGGCGGGGAAGCCTGTTTGTGGGGCGAGTACGTCGACGCGACTAATCTCACTCCCCGGCTTTGGCCGCGCGCTTCGGCCGTCGCCGAGAGGCTGTGGAGCGATAAGGGCGTCGACGATCCCGACGCAGCCGGTCCGAGACTCGAGGAACATCGTTGTAGGATGTTGTGTAGAGGAATTAACGCCGAACCGGCAAACGGGCCGGGATTTTGTCAGTGTATGTTTTAGTTTTATTTCGTTTGTCTGATTTTGGAATTTTTACGAAATAAAAAAAATATTACAAGTGTTTTTTGTTTTTTTTAATTGATAAAAAGGAATAAAAACACAGTTTGGTTAGCAATAAAGTATAGATGTTTCGGGTGGAAAAAGTGGAGATGTATGCCAAAAACTAACACAATTGATACCTCTGTACTATTCCCTTAAATGTATAAGGAAAATATCTCTTAAAATTTATTTTCCGTTTATCTGTATGTCATATATCTCGAGTTTTTCAGCTGTCAGGAGAGTTCAATATAATCAGACTAATTTATTGGCTGAAAATTAGCATTTTAAAATCTGACAAACATATGGCAAAACATATAAAATCCAACTCACATCGAGCAATCGTTCATTACCAATTT
The DNA here is from genome assembly GCA_034700445.1 of Stenotaenia linearis. Classification (NCBI taxonomy): domain Eukaryota; kingdom Metazoa; phylum Arthropoda; class Chilopoda; order Geophilomorpha; family Geophilidae; genus Stenotaenia; species Stenotaenia linearis. The sequence continues at coordinate 946 of JAQIXT010002419.1, read as the reverse complement.
AACGACTTAATTAGTACTCACCTCGAAAAAGTGCAGATTTCACTGTTCGTCCGTTACATCTTACAACGAGCGTCGTCGAAATCAGAATGTCCGCGGCATTGTTTGTCGTTTTCACTTTGACAGCATTTCCTCGGATAAATGCTGATATATGTTGGGGAAACATGTGTCCATTCATAGATAGTATTGACAAAACCGAAGGAGCAGTTTGGCCAAAACCGACGAAGCAAACGAGCACCAACGACGATTTTTTCGTTCTTTCACCGGCTGAATTTCGGTTCAAAACCTTAGAAAAAAATTGTGATATTCTTGAAAATGCTAGCAAACGATATTTTTCGATGATTTTCGATTCATCCAAGTTGACGACGAGAAAAACAAATTATAAGCAAAATACTCCGTTTTTGAAGAAATTGTATATTAATTTATTAAGTGAATGCGATAAGCAATGGCCAAATGCTGATATGAATGAGGAGTGTAAGTTATTTGTTATTTTTTAAATAAATTCTGTGATTTTGATTTTTTTTTTTTTCAGATGAGTTGATTATTGATACTGACAGTCTATCGGGAGAAGAGGGAGAAGCGTTGCTTCATGCACACACTATTTGGGGTGTTTTGCGAGGACTTGAAACTTTCAGTCAGTTGGTTCGTCGCACGAATGATGGTCTGGTATGTAAATTATGTTTTTTTTCCCTATGATTAATTCCGATGATAATATCTGCATTCAATCTTCGAAAGAACCTCAAAAAGAAACCAAAGAGAAAAACAATTCATTTTCTTTTCGAGATTGAATGCACCTATTGATTAAAGCAACAAAAAAAGTAAATTAACATCTCATCTCTTCGCAGTTAGTTATCTACACCACAAGAATCAGAGACTACCCGCGATTTCCTCACCGTGGACTCCTCTTGGACACCAGCAGACATTTCTTACCGAAAAAAATCATCTTCGA
>JAQIXT010002418.1:0-10928 GCA_034700445.1 Stenotaenia linearis | reverse complement strand
CATTTCTTATCTGAAGCAGGAAAATGAAATACTTCGAATTAAGAATGTTGATTGCCAATTTCACGCGTAAGTAAACTATTTTTATTTATTAATAAAATTAATAAAATTCATCTCTGTAGCCTCGTAGCCACCAAGAAACAAACCGAAGCGGAAGAAAGGAAAAAAGAAATTTCCGATGGCTTGCAAGGCGTGACGGATGCCATCAAAGAGCTCAGCGACAAAGTAAAAGAAAATGAAAAATCTCACAAGAAGTGTGCAACAGATCGTGACAAAGCGCTGAAAGATTTAGACAGCGCGAGGACTCGGTTTAATAAATTGGAGGCTCAAGACGTTCGATGCCGGGAAGACATGAAACATTTGAAAACTCAATCGACAAAATTCGTGCAGAATTTAGCGAGGGAGAAAGCTAAATTGGAGGAGTACCAGGCACAGCCGAGTAAATTGAAAGATGATATAGACGAGTTGACTGAGCACCGTGGGAAGTTAGAAGTGGATCAGAAGAAAGAAGAAGCTGCTGTGTCCAAAGTGATGGCTAGTCTTCGTGAAGAAACGAAAGGTTTTCAGGAAGAAAAAGATGTGCACGAAGCCAAGTTGTTGACGCTGAAAGAAGATGTCGATGCAAAAAAGTCGGAAATGGATCTTGCTCAAGCCGAATTGAATATTTATCTGAGTACAGAAGTGAATGAGAAGAAGAAATTGCAGGAAATGAAAGATGATTATCAACAAGTGTGTACTAATTTGGAGCAGTATAAAAAGTATTAATTAATTTTATTTCACTTTATTTCTGTTTCTTATTTTTTATCTTTTTAGGTTTTTTTAAAATCTTTTTTTCACTCTTATTTTATTTTATTTTTTTATTCTCTTATTCTCTAAAAAAAATTTTCTTTCTTACCGTAATTGATTTTTAATTTAAAGTTATTTTTACAAAACAGCAACGTCGAAGAAATAAAGAAGAAACTTCCCGATCTTCGTAAAACCTTCGAATCCAATAAGAAAGAGTTAGCAGAAGTTAATGTGAAAGAAAAAAGCATTTCCCAGGCGGTTGGTATTTAATCCTTACATCACGGCAAACTTTAAAATATTCCTTGTCATTTCAGTTACAAAATAACAGAATGAAAATGGAAGAAGCACGGATTGCAATGCAAGCTTCTAAAAGCAAAAACAGAGTATTGAATGCCTTGATGGAAGAAAAGGCAAATGGAAACTTACCTGGTGTTTTTGGTCGTTTGGTGAGTAATACTGAAAATTTTTATTATTGAAAATGCTGATCGATACTACTATTCAGGGTGATCTTGGAGCGATAGATGAGAAGTACGACGTTGCTATTTCGACTGCTTGCGGAGCTTTAGACAATATCGTTACGGATTCTATTGACACCGCACAGAAGTGCGTGGATTTTCTTAAACATAATAACGTGGGACACGCAACGTTTATTGGGTTGGATAAAATGCAGAGATGGCTCAATAATGCAAACGGTCGGATTAAAACGTCAGTAAATTTGAGTTTTTTTGTTATATCTAGAATCTAATAATTCTTTTTTAGGCCCGAAAATGTTCCTCGTTTGTTTGATCTGATTCGTGTGAACGATAAACGAATCTTACCTGCTTTTTACTTTGCTCTTCGAGATACCCTCGTTGCGGATGATTTGAATCAAGCGACTAGAATTGCTTTTCAAGGATCGAGTCGATACCGAGTCGTTACGGTTAAGGGCGAATTGATCGACCAATCTGGAACGATGTCGGGAGGCGGGAATCGTGTTTCCAAGGGACGGATGGGAACAAACATCGCGACGTCGACCGAATTTACACCGCAAGAAGTCGATAAAATGGCGAAAAAAGTAGAAGAAATATCCAGGCAAGTTATCGAGTTGAGGAAACAGAAAGAACAACTCGAAGAGACCACATCCAGACAGTCAAAGGAGCAAGAAACAATAGAAAGAGATTACGAAAAATTTAATAACGAAATTAAGGTAAATCGAAATTTTGTAATGCTTTTAATATAAAATTAGAGTGACATAAATTATGTTGTAGGTTTTGATAGAAAAAGAGAAGCTGCTGAATACAAATATTAAGAATCAACAAAATCGAGTTAAAGATGTCGAACCGGATCAAAGGAAAGTGTCGAGTTTGGAAAAAGATGTAGCGCTTAAAAAGAAAAGTTTGTATTGAATTATTTAAAGCCCGAATTGATATTAACTCCATTTTCCAAATAGAATACGATAAAGCGGCCGAAGCGTCGTCGACTGTCGAAAAAGAAGTGCAAAGATTACACACTATTATTATGGAAGTGAGCGGACAAAAAATGAAAGCAGCTCAGAAAAAGTTGGATGCCATCAATAAGAAAATAGACGACGTCGATGCTGCTATAACAAAAGCAAAAGTGGCAATGAAAACTGCAGAGAGGTGAAACATTAAGTGAATTTTTAAAAGAAATTGTGTTAAAAATTATTTCTCTGCAGGAACATCAACCAGACGACGAGGAAAATCAAAAACATGGAAACGGAAGCGGAAGAAAGTAAAGGGAAAGGCGTTAAACTGCAGGAAGAGCTGGCAAAACTAGAAACAGATGCGTCGGATTTAATGGAAGAGATCGACAAGTTCAAAACGCTAGAAGAAGGGCAAGAGAAAATGGTTGCCAACGCTAAACAAGATCTAAGAACACTTCAAACGGAACTCGGCAAGCTTAACAACGAAAAGATGCGAATAGATCACAAGTTGGAAGACTGCGCGAAAGAAGTGCTCGAAAATATTCAAAGAGTGAAACATTGGAAGAAGGAAGTATGTTTGTCGTTTGTTTAAAAATTATCGTTGTTAAATTACTTTTATTTTAGTTGAGCAAGCTAGAGTTGCATGAAGTCGATGGAGAAACGAACGAACCGTTTAAAATCTACACCGAGGAAGAATTGATGCCGAACGACCCGAAAGAGTTGAAGTATAGAATTACTCTGTTAGAAGAACAACTTGGGAAAAAGAAGGTCAATTTAGGAGTGATCGAAGAATACAAGAAAACGGAAAAAACGTATAAAAAGAGGATGTCTGATCTGGACGAAGTAACGGCGCAGCGAAACAATCAGAGAAATGCGTACGAAGATCTTCGAAAGAGAAGATTAAACGAATTCATGACTGGGTTTGGAATTATCACGCAGAAATTAAAAGAAATGTATCAAATGATTACCCTCGGAGGCGATGCGGAATTGGAATTGATCGATTCCCTAGATCCGTTTTCAGAAGGAATAACGTTCAGGTGAGTTAAGATAAGCGAAAAATATTAAAACGATATCGATTTAATTAATTTTAAATTAATTTTTAGTGTTCGGCCGCCTAAAAAATCGTGGAAAAACATCTCGAATTTAAGTGGAGGCGAAAAAACGCTCAGTTCGCTGGCGCTCGTGTTTGCTCTTCACTACTACAAACCAACACCTCTGTACGTCATGGACGAAATCGATGCCGCACTCGATTTTCGTAACGTCTCGATCGTGGGCCATTACATCAAGGAACGCACAAGAAACGCCCAATTTATCGTCATATCGCTGAGAAATAACATGTTTGAATTAGCCGATCGCCTCGTCGGGATCTACAAGACGTACGACTGTACGAAATCAGTTACGATCGATCCGGGCCAGTTAGCGAATCAAAGTGTGGACTCAACGGACGAACTCTCGACTTCATAACATCGATAATATTCGTTTTATTTAACCATGTGTAGTAATTTGTATTATTTTTAAACTCGAGTCAGTAAATTAAAAATTAGAAATTAAAACAACGTAAGTTAATTAAAAAATATAACAAAACTATTTAACATTTGCTAGAGATGCCAATACTCGACTGCCGTCTGTGTTGGTACGTTAAATGAGTTCGAAGACGCGAATCTCTGTTTTTGTAGTGTTCATTAAAGTCCAATCGAAAGCTGAGAAACTGAAGAGATACATCTCTGTGGCTTGTTAGCATTAGAAGGAACTTCTGAACCATATCCTATACAAAACGCAAATTAATTTAAATACAAATTAAGTAATTAGGTAACTTACTTGATACGATTGGCTTAAAATGCGTAATTTGGCTCTGGTAGCTGGAATTACAGATTTGAGCAGTTCCTGGAAGATTTGCCTGTCGGCTTCCACCGTTTGTTCGTCTTCTCCCCATTTACCCTGCAATAAGATACAAGATTAAAATATACGGAGATTGTTTTAATAATATTTATCAACCTTATCGGTTTTGTGCTGCACTCTGGCCTCGGCGTCATTCATGTGTTGCACTTCTTGTAACGCACGTAGGCACAACTGCTCTTGAATCGTTTGCAGTTGAATGATGAGATCGTAAATAGCTCTCAGCTGAGTGAGTAATTCCTTCGATTCGTCGTCGAGGAGAGCTCGCGCCATAATCGTCTCCAAAAATTCTTCGTGAGCTGCAATAATTTCATCCAAATCTTCAGCTGATTTCACTCTACGTTCGAGGACGTCCCACGAGCATTCCATCACTTCAAACGTGATATAGTATTGAATCTGTTGAACAAAGTGAACCATTTCACTCGCCAACATGTAGCACTGATGCAACACGGGATTCAATTCGGGTATGACTCGTAAAATACGTCCGTGAGACATTTGCGACTTCCAAATATTAGACAGCACGTACTCCATCCGTTTCGCACGCCAAAGAGCATTGAATAATCGCAAATACGTCATCACTACGCTGGGCGAAAATACCTAGAGATTTAATACAAACATTTACAATTTATAATTTTATCGCAAGAATAACTTACGGTGCCTATCGGTCCATCGACGTGATAATCAAGACTGAAAACATCCCAACCAAAATCCCCGGGTGAAACCTAATTTTTAAATAAATATTCATATATACTTAGTTAATTCTTTAAATAAAAATTAATACCTCTAGTAATCGCACGTCCAGACGTTTCAGTATATCTGGATCATCGAATTGAGCATTAGTGGCACGTATGGCTGCTTCTAAACTGCCCGATAAGTTGTGACGATACAGTTGGCATGCAGGCTTAGAGAGATCCGACTCCAGTATGTCCATCAAATGGCGAATGAAGTCACCTTGGCCCAGCAACAAATACCGTCTCATAGCCTAAAAAAATTTAAAATTGAACATCAATTTTAATCAAGTTTTATTTAAATACTTTTAAATGATCCATGAATTTATATTTCGTCTGCATCACGTCCAATAATCGTCTGCTCGTCTCTTTGTACGCCATGTCGACCACATTTTGTAAATAACCTTCCTGGTCTAATTTACAACAAAAATTTATAAAATTTAGGAAGCAGAATTTGATGATTCAAATTAACATACAAGTGTTGCAATCTAAGGAATCTCGAATAGCATCTCGACCCTTTAAAGGAGTCGGATCCTGACAAACTTGCCGCAAGAAATTAATCGATTTACCAGCCGATAAAATCTGCAATTAGAACGAATCATTAAACCATTTTATTAACTTTAACTCCAATATTTTTCTATTTCACCTTTTTAGCTTGGCTCATAGAAATAATATTGGGCACCATAGATTTCCGTAATTTGTATTTATCATGCCACAACTTGTCGTCTGTGACAGTAGGATCAGCAGCAACGAAAAATTCACTATATTGGTCCTCCAACTCGCCATCAAAAATCCACCGATCCAACATCGTATAAATTGGCACAGCCATCTAATTAGAAAATTTAAAAAAAAATATTTTGTGTTTTTAACTTAAGACTAAATTTCTTTAAATTCCTTACCGTTGATAAAACATTGTTTATTAAATCTCTGATCGACGGATCACCATGCTGATGATACGAGTAAACAGCCGAAGCTAAAGCACCGCCTTTTAGACCTTTGCAAACGTCAACTAAAGCTGCCAATACTCTAAGCCTAAATAGTGGTTCTAACGTCCATAATTGCAAGCGACGTAAAGTAAGGCCGTTATTATTAATGTTGATCGTTGAATCTTCGTCCTGCTGGAGCTGAGATTCTAACAAAGCCAACAAACGATAATATTCACCGAGTTCCTGATTCAATGCCGTAACAAAACTCTGTAAATAACATCGTTTATTATATATTATTCTTGTCAGATTGGATTATTCTATTTTTACCTGACCGACTTGACCGAGTCCCCTATCAGAACTTCGAGCATCGTGATATTTTTTCACTTTATTGTGCAGCCAACCTAATTCTGCCAGTCGCAGGACTAAATTTTTAGTTGGTTTTGGTATGGATACCTATAAAAATTCATCGTGACTTGAATAAAAAAAAATATACAAATTTTATTTTAAAAAATACCATATGTTCGATTCGAAATCCATCTTTTCCAGTATCAATTTTAATAATCTTTCCTTCAATTCCTTGAAATATATAAACAAGTTCGCGAAGCAAAACATGTTCCGAGACCATTCCACCCATACCAGCATCCAAATCGTTTTTCATGGCAATCATTTGATTGCTATTACAATCTCGAGCTATATGAGTACTACTTTTCTTTTTATCTGAAAAAAAAAAATTCAACGTTAAATTAATAAAATACAAAATAAAATGAACTTACTAAGTAAAAGATTGGTCGAATTTCCATAAGTAGTTGGAAGCGGTAATGGATCTGGATTAATCGGACTGGGAGTGAGACTGATAGACGGTGTGCTTCGATTACTATCCTTGCTACGGGATTTCGAAGCTGCAAAACCATCTTTACTAAACGAAAACGGCGTTGAGGTAACCAGAGCCGATAAACCACGAGCAAACAACGACGGCTTAGTTTTAATCTTCTTTCCTTCTTCTTGGAGATTCATAAAAAAGCACAGAATTGCCCATTTGTTCTTAAGCACAGGCTAAAATAAAAATCAAACAATAAACGCAGTTTTACACATTAAATTCACATTTAACGTACACTGCTTTGTAATTTCAAATGCAAACTCAAAAAAGTAGCTGCGTCTTTGTCGCGCCTTTCTTTCAAAACTAAAAAAAAAATAAAAACAATTAATTATAACTCAAAGTTTAGATCATGATTAATATACGTCTTTTCTTGATTTTTTCCTCGTAGAAAAATTCATCTTCGGTGTTGTCTGAGCTTGTAGCGTTGCTGCAATGAATTTGTAAGTAAATAATTTTAAAAAAACTTCATTTTTTTAATTTAAAAAGTATTACTTTCCCAATGATCGCAGAACGAATTCGTAGTAAGGGGTTACGGCATCTGAAACGAACAGAATGTGTGAATGTGTTTGTGTATTTCTTGTCTCGTTTTTACCTCCGTTTAAACCCGATACGTGCGAACATAATTTATGAAGCAAAACTGTGGGCTCGTTCATGTCAAATCCTTGCGTCGCCATTAAATCTGCTTTGACATTTAAAAAAATAATGTAATTAGAAAATAATAGCAATTGAAAGCAGTTGACATTTCATTTGCTCCGTAAAAGGCGGTAGGCGCGAAAACTTATATCACTCCCTGTGTGATTGGTTGTTTTTCGTTTTTAAAGGCTTTTAAAGCAGATTTGTTCTACAATTTGCCGGTAGATGGAAATGGTAATTATTTGGCGCCAAAATTGTAATAAATAAATTTTATCACACACTAATAATAATATCAAAAGTCCATTGCTCTCACCTGTGTAAATTTTTTTGTGTTTTAGGTAAAAATGATACTTTTCAGAGAAAGTATGGGGTGTGAGCGGTTGTTTTCTTTGGTGCTGCGAATCAGCGGGACACCGTCGGTGGAGAAGGATTGCGTGTCTTTGGTCCCGTTGGACAATTCAAATGTTGCGGGAGGACTGGCTCTGGCTGGAGTAGCTAGTATTATTGGGAAAGGTATTGGAGGTTTTGTAAGAAATATATTTGGTTAAATTGTAATATTATGTTTTGATAAATAATTCTGAATAAAGAATTTATAAAATTGATTTTTTATTTATTTATTTATTTTTTGTTTTTAAATGTTGCTCGTTTTGACCTATCGATTCGTCAGTCAATTGCTGCAAAGCAAAGCTTCTTTTGTTTGTTCCGAAATAGTTGTTCTCGAACACGCTTACGTTTGTTATACGCATTTGTTCGATCTCCCGTCCGATTTAGATTTATGAAGTTTTTTTTAATCAATTACATCGTTATTGTTGGAATATATGTGAAAGATTATGTTTTATTTAATTGTATCCTATTACTGCATTGCAAATACCATACGTGACAAGTGTCATCATTTAATTTTTAAGGGACTGAAATGAGTTTATGCAATTATATGCAATTAAACATTGACATTTTATTTTCATCATTTTATATGTAATACACATTCTTCACTTTTAATTCTGGAAGTTCTCTAGAATAATCAGATACGTAATCTGATACGCTTATCTGATTATTCTGTCAGGTATGCGCAGTGTTGTACCGAAGTGGCGTTCGGGGCTAAATTTCTTCTCTTTCGCTTCTTCCTATTCAACGTCGTCCATATCGTCGTCCAAAGCGCTGGCTCGAGGTTCAAGTTTATTTGATTCCTCGAGAATGTGCCTTGCCTGCAATTTAGGTAATATGATATCGCAGGGTCGGTCTTCTTTTAATAATTCGTCTATAAATTCGTCCACATGAACCATTATTTGGATCTAGACGTAATTGCTCATATTTGTCTAGATTTACTGAATTTGCTTGGATTCATAAATCAAAATACAGAAGTGTACGAGATTTACGTGAATGTCGAACCCCTCGCATTATTGGATCGCTGACGTAACATATCACGTGACGCGTAACATGGGTATCTCTACCTATAAAATCTGTAAAAAGACCTACCAACAGCCATTCAGTTATCCGCCTCAACAGAAGCAATTATCACTCGTACTTTTATCTTTGAATTGAAACAATAGCTTAATTTCTGGATTTAAACATTTTGTGCATCAAATCATATCATATCCAATTTCTAAGACAATTCCTCCAAGACTACTATGGCCGTTCATCTTCAATTTTTCGATGGCATCGCAAGAATAAAGCCTCAGATTGCACAATCCGATAACCGAAGCGACGGTCACTGCAAGGTAAGAATCGCAGAGATTTTAAATTGTCGCTATACCGTTTATGCCTGCTCAGGTGAAGGTGCGTTTGGGAGTGTGGTTCGCGCTCGTGACTCTTGGCGCAAAAATGCACGTGTGGCAATTAAAATTCTGGACAAACAACATACTGAATTCAGGGAAGTGGAAATGCTTCGCTTGTTAAATAATGCAGATCCTGATGACAAATTTCATTGCCTTCGCTTTTATACGTATTTTTATCACAAACAACGTTTAAGTTTGGTTATTGAACCTTTGTACAAAAATTTGCGAGAAATTCTTAATGAAAACGGCGCAGGACTTGGAATTACTACAGTTTGGTCTTACAGTCGACAATTGTTTTCGGCGCTATACTTGTTAAAACGCTGCGGTATAATGCACGCAGACATAAAACCGGATAACATTATGGTCGACAAAAGTAAATCAGTGTTGAAACTTTGCGATTTTGGATCTGCGACGTATATCAATGAAAGTTTTTCGACTCCATATGTTGTTACTTCATGTTATAGAGCACCGGAAATTATTTTAGGGTTGGAATGTGACTTTGGCATTGATATGTGGAGTGTTGGTTGTACTTTATACGAATTGTTTACTCGTAAATTCATGTTTCCTGGAAGTACCAATAATGAAATGCTTAAATTGTTTATAGGCTTTAAGGGAAAGTTTTCTCCAAAATTAATTCGCAAAGGAGTTTTTCATCAACGACACTTTGACAGAATGTGCAATTTTTGGAGTAAAGAAGTTGATCCAAATACAGGAGGTGAGAAAGTGGTAATAATGAATTGTTATGTGAATAGAAACTTGTTAGCAGATTTGGTTGGTAATCAGCGCTTGTCTGATAAAGAAAACTGGCATGTTCAGTATTTTTATGACATTTTACACAAAATGTTTACGTTGGACCCTTCTCAAAGGATTTCAATAGACCAAGTCTTTGAACATCCATTTATTCTAAAGTCGTTAATTTAATTTTTTTGTTATAAATATTTGAATTATATTTGAATTCTTTCGAATTCGTTTGTCATTATTAAATAATAAATTTTTTTATAGAAAATCTGAGAGTAGTTTAACTTTTTTGCAAAATATTATTTGTGAGTGTCATGTATATAGTTCATAGAATTTTAAAATCCATGTAATTTTAGTTATTTTAAATCTATTTTGTAAAATTTACGTTGATTGAGCTACAATACAGTGGACACCGCTTATTGTGTGATCCAGGTTAAGGAATCATCGGTTAATGTGGTCACTTTTACAGACTGGATGGTTCTTTTTCATTGAAAAATTTATCTTGTTCTCCAGGGCAGGACAGAGCCATGTCCTTTATGTGAAGTAGGTAACTTCACATAAAGGACATGGCTCTGTCCTGCCATTTGATTTAATTTTCTAGAAGTCTGTTTTCGTGGATAGCGGTTATCGTTAAAATTCTATCACGTGACCAAAGTTGATTTCATATAAAAAGGGCTGGATTGTAGGACATTGACATCAGACATTCAGTTCGATTGTAGAAGAGAAAGTAGACAATTTATTGTGACTTTGAAAAAGGAAAATGGCCAACAAACATCGCAGAAACCTCTTACTTAATATGGAACAACTTCGACAAGAGCATTCATGCACTGATGTCGTAATGGAGTGTAAAGATGGCCTTATCTATGCTCATGAATCCGTTTTGATATCGTCTAGCGCATATTTCCAGCAAATGTTTACCACTGACATGGAAAAGAAAAATTCAGGTCGCATTCAATTCCTAACGGTCGCCAAAGACGTGATAGACACGGTTATCAAGTATTTATACACGGGTCAAATCCCTGAGTTACCAGAAGACTCTACTTTCGTAAGAGAATTAATTCAAATTTGTCGTATGTGTTGGGACTAACCCATTGTGTTATATATATTATTTCTTTTTATTGTTGTCAGGGGAAATCTGGGGACGAGGGAAGA
>JAQIXT010002417.1:0-10931 GCA_034700445.1 Stenotaenia linearis | reverse complement strand
CCGATAAGAAAGTCAACTAACCTCCCAAGATCCAGTCTTGATTGTGACCTTGACCACATTCAAGAAAGAATAACTCCATTTCCTTTTCACGCGCCTTGACACGTTGCTAGGAAACTCAACCTAAGGCCCTAACAAATACACTAAACTAACACTTCTTGATTTATGGTCAAGTGAACGATGTGAAATATAACACTTCCTAGTCACATATTAGACCAATGTATACACTTTCTTGGTAAACTAAGCCAAACGAGATTGTAGTCAATCACCCATATTGTAGTCAATCAACCATGTTTTGTTGTGATGAGTGGTGGGAATGATTATTTGATTTATTTGGAAGAGTTATTAAGAATTAGGGAAATTATTATTGTAAGACATTGTGTTTATATAACTATTATTGTTTATTTCATGGTAATTATTCTAAGATTGAATTTCTTTGATTACATTGAAGTTGAAATGTAATTGATTGTATTGAACTGGGATGTTTTGGTGTATATATTTATTGACTGAGTTTTGTTATAGCTTAACAGTTAGAATATTGTATAAAAAGTTATTTGAGTAATTATTTGAGATTTGTAATATAAAATTTGATATTTATATTGTGAGAACTACAAGTTGTTGTAATCTATTATGAATTTGGTTTCTGAATGAATGAAATCTATTGTTTATTATCTATTGCATACGTCCCCAATTACACAATAACGGGGGAGAATGTTGACTTTTGAAGGTTTTTAGTCATTGTATAATTGAGATGTATTAGGATTATTTATTCGTAATGATTACATTTGGATTTGTTTGTATTTATTATCATGTTGTAGATTATTTCCAATAGGGGTGGTAATAGGTGATGTGTCATCACTGGTCACATGTTCTGTTGACCCTAAAAGAAGGCCACGATGGCTATATGTAGTTTAAGTTATGTAATGTATTGGAGTCAATAAATAGAGACATTTTATCTCATTTATATCTCTTTTGGTTGTTAAGTCAACCTATACTACACCTGTGCTGGACCTAGCTGACCTTTTATGTGCATTGTATCAACAATAGCGCCGATCGTCTTTTTTCAAGATGGCGTCGATTCAAACAGGCAAAATGGCGGAATGGCGCGCCCAATTCGAATCTTATAAACTTGTTTTTTCTTATAATAAACTAGCTAATTACCCCGGCTTCACTCGGGATTCAAAAAATATTTGCATTTCCGAAATGGACTCTGTCTGTCCGTCCATCCGTGTCTCAGCTTTATCAACTGTTCAATGTGAAATTTAGTAAAAAAATTAGACCTTATATAGGTCATTAGGGGTTAGACCTAATCCTATGGTCTTCCTATGGTCACGTGACATTTTTCAAATTATTGTTAAAAATCTATCCAAAAAACCCCGTAGAATCTAAAAAAATCTACTTTATTTTGGCACTGGAGCACTATTTTTGCCGGTACAAACCATTTTTCGGGTTCGGCAGCAATTTAAAATTTCGCATAGTCACGTGACTTTGTCCCGACCAATCACAGCCCGGAAAACGGACACACAGACGGACAGACAGACAGAGTCCATCTAAGAAATATAGATATGAGAATTACAACAGTATTTGTTTAATATTTCTCAAAGTTTCAGAATATGCATTGTATCGATAGGCCTGTAAGATTGGCGGTTGTGAATGTAAGTTTGGTAATAATTTCGTGAGTAATTACTACAAGATTGGTTGAATCTTATAGTTTCTACCACAAATTGGATACGAAGATAAAAATGGTGAAATTATTATGGTCGGTTTTTGCGGTCAGTTTTTCTCGGTATTAAGTACTCATTTTAATATTAGGTAATGTCTGAATGTTGGCTTTTATCGATAAATTTATGAATTTTTTTTAGTTTCGAAGTGAATGTAACTAATGATGGGCAATTTGGAGCTTTGAAAGATGATGGAAACTGGACGGGGATGATGGGAGATGGTGTCAGTGGTGTAAGAAATGAATAAAATGAGGAAAATAAGTAAGAAATTAAAGTTTTGTTTTCTAGAGAGTCGATATCGTACCCTGTGTATCCATTACGAGAAAACGGAATGCCTACGTCTCATTTTCACCACAATTATACGAACTACAATATAAAGTTTTATACCGAACCTTAACTGAAAACAAAAATGACGAGTATGGTTTTTTAATGAAACCGTTTAATAAAAATGTCTGGTTCTGCATTCTTGCAATCAGCTTACTGATTATTTTTGTAAAAATTATAATCCGTTACATTTTCACGAATATAAATGTATTTAGTTCTTTTCTCGTTTTTTTCAACGAATTTTTATTGCTCTGGCCGATCATATTACTAAGTATATCAACAGAAATCAGTAATTTGTTGATTAATTAATTGATTTCTTTTGTTTAGATAAGAGTTCAACATTTTCGTTTCTATCGTCTACTAAACTCTTAATGATTGTTTACCTCTTATTTTCGACGTTGATGATGTCCAGTTACAATTCGCGTTTATATTCTATTTTTGCGGCCTCTAAAATCGAAATCCCCTTCATTTCCTTAGAAGAAATGATCTCTGAAACTGATTACGCAACTGTCGTTATGACCGGAACGTCTATAAAGGAATTCGTTGCGGCAAATTGGCCGACAGTACGTCTGAAAGAGGTTAAAAACCTGGCGGAAGGAATCGATAAAGCGTACGAAGAGAAAGCGGGGTTTGTTAGACCGAGCGTCGCAGAAATGAACGGCAGAAATTGCAGTTTCAGTTTCGCTTCTCGGCCTGCTCTCACAGACACTGTCGCTTTGGGTTTTCCTAAACAGTTTCTACACGGGGATTTCTTTAACAGGGTGTAGGTATGATATGTTGTTTTAATTGTGGTTTTAATTTGTTGTTTTATTTGTAGAATTTTGCAGTTGAAAGAAAAAGGAATATTGTTCCTATTAAATCTTAGGAATTTGAAAACGTGGCAAGAGTGTGGGATTGATAAATCGGTTTCCAGTGTATCACTTTTTGGACCAATTCTCTTGTTTGTGTCTGGCGTTTTAGCAGCTGTTGTTTTTGTAGTGTTGGAAGTGGCGTTTGAGAAGTGTTTTATAAGTAAAACAGGAATAGAAATGAATTATCAGTTGAGTGAAAGCATTGCAAATGAATCACTGCTAATTAAATCAACTGAAGTTGAATCAAATGATGTTTTATCAAATGAAAATGATCTTATGCCAATTGAAATTGCATCAAATGATGTTAATTCAAATGAAAATAATGCTATGTCAAGTAAAACGGCATCAAACGATGTTTTTTCAAATGAAAATGATGTTATGTCAACTGAAACTTTATCAAATGATGTTTTATCAAAAGAAAATAATGTTCTGTCAACTGAAATTGCATCAAACAATGTTTTATCAGGCGAACGTGATGTTACATCAACTGATGTTCATATATGACCGTGTTTGTGTTTTCGTGCAATTTGATATTTCACATTCTCGTTTTTGTTTAAAATAAAAATTATGAAAAATGAATGAGCTTCACTTATTAACCTCATTTAGAGCAAACATCGATCCATCCTTATTTTCATGTGCAGATCATTTCCTTCAAGTAACGCGTGATATATGTTACCAGATCTGAAGATATTTCTTAATTATCTATCATAAATTTGTAAATTATATAGTAATTTATAAAGTGGCTGACATTTCGAGTGAAATATCAATAAACGTTGCTTATTAAATATTTACGAGTATAAAAGGAAGTGAAATTTTTATTACTTCCGACGTTGTAAAAGAATATCGACTGAATACATAAACTGCATTTTTATATACTGTATTTGGTTTCAAGTTTCAGTGCTGGTCATTGATAAATTATGACTTAAATTTATAAATTTAAATAAATAAAATACAGTCGGACCCGCCAGTAGCGACCTCGGCTATAGCGTCACGTTTGGTGCGTCCAAGACATCATTTAAAAAAATTTAAATTTGCCTAATAATTTGTCTATTTATTTATTTTTTATTTATTACCAAGAATTGATAACTATAGGAGAATGGTCAACCCTAACATTTCCATTTCTAACATGCTCAAGCCTCATACCCCCTTGGTGTAAAGTGTCTACACTTGTGGTGGAAAATTGAAACATTTGTTAAATACCCTATGGGTCAATTACCAGTGAGGTTGTGAGAAAGGGATCTAAAGGAGGAGAAAACTACCAAGCTACATGTGCCTAAAATTTTCTTAATGAAAATTTTTTGGGCAAAAATTTACCTCCGTACATCAGTTAAACTTCCGAACATTTTAGCATTGGAAGGGTTAGGGTTGACCATTCTCCAAGTTATCAATTCTTGTTATTACTACAATAAATGTACTTAATATAAGATTGAATCTTGCACCAAAATGTTTTCTGTTTTCATGTTTTTTATGTCAAGCTAAAGACTATTTTTTTTCACTTCATGGGTATAGTTGGGGATTCTTGGAGGATGCAATTGCACCTTTGGTGGTGACAAGAGGCCTCCGATGTGGGAAGCTAGGCCTCCAGTAGGCCTAGCTTGGATGAAGGACCTGACTAGGCCCGAAGTAGGCCCAGACTGGGTATAGAGAAGGTCTTGACTACAAGACCGCCAGTGACTCACCGGTCGGCACTGTCTGTCGTATACCGCTAGGGGATTGGTCACTCAGGTATACCAATCTGAGGTTATGTGGTAAGGCTGGGAACGCCTTGAGGAGAGAATCCTTCCGATTTGTTCTCCGCATGCCGACATTCGACCAAGTCTAAGTTGTAAGATGGAGAAGTGGGATGCGAGTGTCGATACTGCGAGTAGAGATGTGATATAAGCTACCAAAGGGGATCTTTAGCGTTTGGCCCCACTGATGCTTTGGCATCAGCGTGGGATCGAGACGTACCAGTTACAGATGCATGCGGTTCACCGGCTTAGGAATAAAGCCACACCATTCACAAGAACTAGCATTCATGTCACTCATTTATCGTGCACCATGGATCCTCCGCCGCCCCTAAGGCAGGAGACCTCAGAACCCAGTCACAACTAGGCCTAAAGTAGGCCTAGCCCTGGTGAATGCCTAGATTAGGCCTCCAGTAAGCCCAGGTGAAGGTCTTGCTGAAATAGAAGAGAAGAGAGAGAGAGAGAGAGAGAGAGAGAGAGAGAGAGAGGGAAGTCCTCATTCACCAGTGCTTAGAACTACACTGATTTATTGCTAAAAATCACTTAACCACATCACCTTTGTTGGAATACCCAATAAAGGTGACCCACAGCATACAGAACAACTTGTGCATGGAATTACACATGATAAAAGGCTTACAAACATGCCTAGCAAGACTTAAACTAATAACTATTGAAATAAATGAACAATATTGATTAAATGTAAGAAAAGATATAAATTACTGATAATAGAGGCTGCAACAGCAACCTGCTGTGTACACACTGCATTCAGTCATTTCCTGAGTCATGTAATTTGGACCACTTATTTTCTGTGCAAAGTATGTTTTGGATACCATTGAAATGGACGTTGGAAAGGTTGCTAGGTTGGTAGACGCAAATAATCGAGCTTTTTAGTGTATAAATATATACACATGGGTTGGAATGATAATCGAAACTGTAGTTTTTAAAGGTAATTCACCTGCTTTCTACTTCGTGCACATCACTTAATTATCTCCAAGCTATTTATTTTCGGACAGAAAATTTATGATTATAACCAATTACAGTTAATATGAGGATCTGAGCTATATTGTGAGTGAGGATTGTAAAAATACTTTTCAAATAATGCTGCATATCAAATCTCTTTCAACGAACTCCAGGGGACCAGAAAAAACTTCTCTATAACAAAATTTTTGTTGTAACAAGATCCGATTACTATTGATTTACTTACTGCAGGGATCAAAAAATTCTGTTAACACAATTTAAAGATGAAGATAGATGCAGTTTTATTCATATTTTATCTTGTTTTAATGGTCTCTTATGGTTCTCAGGTATAAATTATAGTAATGTAATGATTAAATTATTAACTTAATCATTATTAAAAGATTCAGAAAATTCCATCTTTGGACAAACCCATTATTATGGCAGTTATGAACGTATGTATTATTTTAACCAATTTAAAAGTAAACTAAAATTCTGTTGGTAGGATTTACCTCCATTATATTTCAATAAAAATCCAAGGACTATCGATCTCTACTGTGGTCAAATATTAGTCACTTTAAGTGACTACTTCAATATCAGGTGAAATTGATTACGTATCATACATTCTAAGACACCAGTATTTCTAAGTCTACAAATACAAATGCATATTCTGTTGCATCAAAACTGTTCTATTTTAATTTATTTCTCCAAATTTAGTAATCACACTAAATATTTGAAATTAATCTATTTTCTACCTGAATCTGAATGTAAAATCTTTTTTGATATATCTCACATTGTGCCATTGGACTACCGAAGGTGTGCATAAATGTGCACACCTGGTTTCATGAATACAAAATTTTTTTTATTTGGGTAATTAAATGTTTTCAATTATAACATTTTGTTTACTTATTAATAATGGGTATTATTCTGAAATTTGTGTCATTTGAACTACTCATAAAGAAACTATTGGACTTTGAAAATTTCTGCCCCTTACGAGCATAAAACTCAGTTGGGCTTTCCTGTATTTAGTATAATGCACAATCCAGAGGCTTTCATTTTGTAATAATTAACCCTAAAAGGTTCAAATGACCTATTTTACCTAATTTTCGACCCCTAATAAGGGTTCTGCAGGTGATAGGAACCTGCTAAAGGCACTGGGGAGCCTCATCCAAGGTTAAATTTGGGTGTAATAAATGTACACACACAGGTGTCTCTGTTGTTGTTTTTTGTTGGTAATCGGAGGGTTAAAAGTGATTACAGCATAATAATTCGTGATTATTAGTTTTCAAGCAATTAAAACTGCAGACGGTCAATACGGTTACCTTCAGAAAAATGGGAATTGGTCTGGAATGATGGGTGATATCGTTACAGGCGTATGTATAATTTAAAAAAATCAAAAAAGAAGAAATTTTAACAATAATTATGGTTGACATTTTAGAAAGCTGACACTGCGATTTGTATTTCCATTACGAGAATAAGAATAAATTATGTTGATTTTTCGCCATACTTGTATGTCGGCAAAGTTAAAATTATGTATCGAAGATTGCAACAAACTGATTGGGATGATGATTTTTATTTAAAACCATTCACTAAGATGATTTGGATAAGCATTCTTGGAATTAGCATTTTGATGATATTTATCATAATTGTATCAAGATTCTTAAGAGGAAAACCAATACTCAAATCCGTTAATCATTTCATCAATGATTTGTTCTTGTTTTGGCCGATCGTAATGCCAAGTACATGAGAAAATAAATGAATGAATAAATAAATAAATAAATTACTTCAAATTCGTTTGAATTAGGTCAAGTGTCCATATCTTCTCTGACTGCTTCTTCAAAAATCTGCCTAATAGTTTACCTCTTATTTTCCTCTTTAATGTTGTCCACATACAGTTCACTGATATATTCATTTTTTGCAACAAGCAAAGAGAAAGTTCCATTTAATTCTTTGAAAGAGATGCTTGAAGATACTGACTATGCCGCACTTACAGTTAAAGGTTGGAATATGCAAGAAATCCTTTCAGTAAGTTGATATTTTGCTACATTATCCATGTTATAGCTATCAATTTCTTTTAAAATTAGAAATATACAAAAGATGAAAAGTTTTTGACGGTTGACAGTTTAAAAAAGGCATACAAAATGGCATTTGAGAAGAAAGTGGGATTTATTGTGCCAATTGAAACATTAAGTAAAAATTGCACGTTTGCTTTTGCATCTCAACCGGTCTTTCTCAACACCATGACGATTGCTTATTCGAAACAGTTTCAGTATAAGGAATACTTCAATAGGAAGTATAGGTAGCACATAAATTATTAAATTATAATCTATTTATTCCTTTATTTACAGAATAATTCTTCTAAATGAAGTTGGAGTTCTATCCAAGATAAAATACCACTACTTGTCTCTATTGCATGAGTGCAAAGATAGTCAATTGTTTCATTCTGTATCATTTGCTAGTATAACAGGACCAATTATATTGTATGCAATTGGTTCTTTGCTTGCAGTTTTGTTTTTAACACTAGAAATGATGTTAGTGAGAATTACTTGGAATAAAAATTGATGCTACAGAGCCTACACGTTATCATCTATGTTCTGATATTTGTTACTTTGTGACGGTTCGGATCCAAGGAATGTCGTAATGAGGGTTAAATAGCTATGTGCAACGGAATTTACTTCTAAACAAGGGAAAGCGATAGAAATCACCCCATCACAAATATAATTCCGACTCGGTATCTGGGAGAAAACTAACCCTAAAGTAACGGTCTGGAATACTGTTCTAACCAACTAATAGTAAACTTATGACTAGGTAACTGGATACGCATCATGTCTAGGTAACCCGGAAGTTACGTAATGAGATGGAACTTTACTTTTGGCAAGATGGTATACCGTACAACTTCTAATTATCGCCTGTCCCCAATTCCCACCTGATCTCTATTTACCACCTGGTTTTCTAGGCAGTATTTGCCACAACTGCCGGTCCCCAATTACCGCCTGGTCTCCAATTACCGCCTGGTCCCCAATTCCTGCAAGTCTGTGGTTACCACATGAAGGTCTGTAATTACCACATGAAAGTCTGTGGTTACCACATGAAAGTCTGTGGTTACCACATGAAAGTCTGTGGTTACCACATGAAAGTCTGGTTACCACATGAAAATCTGTGGTTACCACACGAAAGTCTGTGGTTACCACATGAAAGTCTGTGGTTACCACAGACTACAACAGACTTTCTCAGAAAATACACATGGTGTTCAGGTTTTTATTCAGATTCAGATTTTTTTATTATTATAATAGCCTGTCCCCAATTCCCACCTGATCTCCAATTTCCGCCTGGTCCAGTGAAGCGGAATTTGGTTAACAGCCCGGGCCGTAATTAGAAGTTGTATGTAAGTTTGGGCTGTGTGTTGGTAATGCATGTTTGAAGAGACAAGCTTGACTTATGGCCAAGAAGAGCCTTGTGTTAGTGCTTGCCTGGATCTGTATGCTGTCACTCTCACCAGACCAAATAAATGGAACAGCCAGTGAAGTCTCAAGCAACCTTGCACTCTCAGAAAAAAAGGTATAAAAAAGCCATGAGGTATGTGAATGGAGACATGTTTATACCTTTATGGGTATAAGAATGTCTCCATATACATACCTATGCGACTTTTTATATCTTTTTTTCTGAGAGTGTGATGTGGTGCTATCAGGGTGATGCTGAAAATCTTGTCCTGGGCAAATATATCCCAAATAGAGCTAGATAGCAAAAATCTGCTTAAGGGACTGTATAGGAAGTTGCAGAGGAGCTTTCCACTTCCAGTGTCAGATTTGACCTTGAAGGTCATTTTCAAGGTCATTCGTTTCCTATCTTCAAAATGGTTTGAGATAGAGCAAAACTTCTTGACACTGGAAGTGGAAAGCTCCTCTGCAACTTCCTAAACAGTTCCTTAAGCAGATTTTCGCTATCTAGCTCCATTTGGGATATATTTGCCCGGGACGACACCCTGTATAACTCCTAAGGACTAACAATATTCCCTGGAGTTAGACCTTGATCAGGCGCCTGATTTCAAGGATAGTTGCCAAATTAATGAAAAAGAAAGTGAGTGAAAGGAAAGGAACTTTTAATCTGGAGAGAAGGAGACAGAGACAAACCCACTCGTCTAAATCTAGAAGGAAACCTTAGGAGAAATTACAATAATAAGAAATCTCCTATTCCAGGTATAAGAATGACACCATGCTTTGGAACTCCATGTGCTGAAAGGCCCAGAAAGAAGGCATAACAACAATGAACAAAATATAAAGATAAATATAATACGTAAAAAATATCATAGATAGCAGCGTGCCCCGACCAGCCAGAAGCAGCAATCTGCAAAAGTCCGTAAATGTGCGAAACTCTCTATTATGGTTACTGATGAATTCTGCTCATTTGATCAGGAAGATCAAACTGACAAAGAGATGAAACATAAATTCCCATCAGATAAATGTCCAAGGAGTGTTATTACAAAACTACAACTTTACTATTAAAGTGAAGCTAACAATTATGTTAAACCAAAAATTGATGACCAGTTATTTCAGTGCTTCAATGTAATTTTATATTCTTTTGATTATTAATTTATGTCAAATTTATGATGCAGTTAAAAAATTTTATACATTTTTTACAACTTACCATTAATTTAAGTGCAAACGGATGTAAAATTTTATGGAATAAAATGGATGTAATAAAAAGAGATCAATGCATAAATGACATCCTGTGTTGGTTGGCATAGTTGCTGTGGTCTCTGGTAAATTACCAGTGCCTGAGTCACTGGAAAAATTATAAATTTAAATATGAAGCTGTTAATATTTTTGTTTGTATTTTGTCACATACATCTGCATTTCGCCTCTCAGGTATAAACAAGCAATGCAATAATTAAGTTTTTATATCCATTCATTTTTCAGAATGTACCTTCTCCATCCAGTCCAATTGCTATTGCAGTTATACATGTATGTTTCACTTAAATTTATTATGAAGTAAACAAAACCTTCCACTTTTTTAGTTTTTACCACCAATAGAAAATAATGAAAATGCAGATACCTACGACCAATTTTGTGGTCAAATACTATCCATTTTAAATGACTACTGCAATATAAGGTGAAATTACTGATAATTTTAACAATTAGTATAATAATAGATTATTAGTTTTAAAGAAATTAAAAGCGCAGACGGGGAGTTTGGCCATCTAAATGAAAGCGGAAACTGGAGTGGAATGATGGGCGATATAGTTTCACACGTAAGTAATTAAATTAAAAAACAACATCAATATAATAGAGACTTTGCGAAAATTTAACAAAAATCACAAACGTATACACGTATAAACGTATGGATTTTATCCATACGTT